>CABHPQ010180455.1:0-12289 GCA_902168405.1 Peromyscus aztecus | reverse complement strand
CTCTCTCTCTCTCTCTCTCTCTCTCTCTCTCTCTCTCTCTCTCTCTCACACACACACACACACACACACACACACTCTATTTCCTTTGTAGTTTGGCAACATAAATTTGGTGGTTTTGTCACAGAAAAGAAGCGTACTAAGAACTCAGTAAAGAATGAGAGGAGAGCAAGGGCAGTGGAGACAAGAAGCAATTTCCTTCCCCATGTGAAAGAGAAGCAGAAGATGAGAGTCATGGGGATGATGAAGAGGATAATGGAGCAGGTCAGAACTCGATGCCTAAATGGATCTGTGTATCTGCTCTCAGCCTCATGTCTGTGGTGGGGCCATGGGAAACTGTTCAACATGAAACTCTGGGGACATTTTGTCAAGGCAAGGGGAGCAAGAGTAACGAGCTGGTAGAAAGATGAGCTCTTTTTCCCCCGGGATTGCCACTCTGCCACGCTCTGTTCCATTCTGCCTGGGGTAGAACTGCCTGCATTTCTTCATCTGGTAGGCAGGCAGCCTATAGGTTAGACCTGAATAGTCATTACTGTGTGTCTACTTTCTAGAGCAGCCAAAAGTGCATCCTGATGCTTACAATCTACAGAAGTCATGCTGAGCACCATCTAGCAGAAAAGGTTAAGTTTTCATGAAACAAAAAATAATAATGATGACTTCTATAGTAGTCACCTCTCACAGGTTTTGGTTTTCATTTTAGCTTAGTTTTTCTTTTCCTTATTTTTTCAAGACAGGTTTTCTCTGTGTAGCCCTGGCTATCCTGGAACTGACTCTGCAGACCAGGCCAGACTCTGCTGGCCTTGAACTCAGAGATCCACCTGCCTATGCCTCCCCAGTGCTGGGATTAAAGGTGTGCACCACCACTGCCCATAGTCCATTTTAGTTTGATCTTGACAGATGAATATAACTGACCACTCTTTGAAAAGAAAAAAAATTTACTATATTATCATCTACTTAGGGAAAGCAATCTTCTATAGTAATAACATCTAGTGTTGGAGACGAGAGATAGAAGAGGAAAGGAGAGAGAAGAATGTTCCGCACCCTGTGTCATGGATGGGGCACAGCCTTCTTCTGACTTCAGAGAGCTGTGTCCTACAATTACTAGGGACAATTTCTTTGTTTTCTTTTGCAGTTCCTGTGCACATGAAATGATTTCTTCTCTCCATGATGATTTCTATGTGCTATTTCCAACTAAAGGGTGATGGGGTAGTCCATAAGAAAGAAGCAACATTCTAGAACCAACAATTATCACCTCCCAGGAAGGGACCAAGGAGTGTAACAGCCTTCCCAGTGACTTTCAGGACTCAAAGTCTTGACCTCACAAAGTTGATTTTTTTTTAATTGAGATAACCACAAAGGTGATAACATCATTTTAAAATCTTGACTGTTTCTTCCAGTGATTGTCATGTGTAATTTCTAGCCTATAAACAATTCTTAGAAATACAGCTATCACTATACCCATCTCACAAGTGAGGAAACGAAGTAGAAGATATAGTCTACTCACTCTAAGTACAGCTTGACAGTTATGTGCAGTCATTTATTAATGCATGAATAAATAATAAAATAGTTTTATTGTGGTACCTCTTTTAAAAGCCATGCCATTTTAAGTGGACCAATCATTTAACCTTATTTTGCCTTTAAAATCTATAATTTCAGCCATGTATAGAAGTGCAAACGTTTCATCTCAGCACTAGAGAGGCAGAGGCAGCGGGATCTCTGTGATTTCAAGGCCAGCCTGGTCTACATAGCACATTTCAATCAAGCTAGCGCTAGACTGTATAATTTTAGAAACTGGCAAGATTGCTCCATGGGTAAAGCTCTTGTTGAAATGTGAAGCCTTGAGTTTGGATCCCCAGAACCCACAAAAAAACCCAACAGAGAAGTGTGCATCTATAATCCCCAAATTGCTACTGAGAGATGGGAGGTAGAGACAGGAGAATTCCCAGAAGGGAATTCTTGTGGTCTAACTAGCCTGGCGTACACAGTGGAGAACAACAAGAGACAGCCTGAGGCTGTCCTCTGACCTCCACACATGTGCTGTGGCACAGACACACCCACCCACCCACCCTCAAACATGCACACATGCACACACTATATATATTGTCCTGTATAGAGCCTATTGTCTTAAATTGATGGAAAATTGCGTAGCAAAGGGATCTTAATTAGCAGTTGATACTGCATATTATGAAATATGTTTTTCAAAAGTGAAAAACTGGGACTAGGGGGTGTAAGTGTTATAGCTCTGATGGAAAGGTATTCTGGCAGTTGGGAGTCAAGGAATACCAAAGTCACACCTCACAATAAAACCTCACACAGAGATTTTTTTGGGAGGAAAAAAACCAGGAGGGTGGCTGCCTCTGCTCTGATGAGAAACAGCAGCAAACTGAGCAGAAGGCAGGGCTTATATAGTTTCTGGGGGTAGTGGAACTTTTCAGGGTGAGGCTTTCCAGAGTGAGAATTGGTGGGATTTCAAGTCCAGAGCTTGGGCTTTTTTGCTCTGTAGGGTGGGGGCTGGGCCCAGCCTTTAGGGCAATTAGAGTGTTCTGTGGGTAGAACCTGGCAGTTGGAGGTCCTCCAGGGAGGGGCCTGGCCACTTGTGTGTCTGGAGGGGCTTATGGGAGGTGTGGCTCAGTTGGTAAAGTGCTTGTCATTCAGGCATGAGAACCTGAGTTCAATCCCTAGCACCCACATAGAAAGCCAGGCACAGTGGTACACAGTTGTAATCCATGAGACTAGCCTGATCAGTGAGGCCCTGATCTTACTGAGAGACTGTGTGTCAAAAGGCAAGGTGAATGGGGGAATGACTACTAAGGAACAACTCCTGAGGTTGCTCTCTGGCCTACACACGCACACACACACACACACACACACACACACACACACACACACATGCACTAGAATACATATGTGCATACACACACATGAACACAATAAAAAAAGAAAAAGCTGCATCATGTGAAATAACTACCCTCAACTATTCTCTATGGATTTTTTTGCTCTTGATTTTTGTCTGTATATCTGAATTGATTAAGTAAAACTTACACAAAGACAATCACTTCCATCTTTAACTAGAGAAATAGTAATAATAAGCCAAGCATGGAGATGCATTCCCATAATCCTAGTACTTGGGAAGTAGCGGCAGAAGGATCAGAACCCCCAAAGTCATCCTTGGCTACATAGTAAGTTTGAGGTCAGCCTGAAATATATGAGGCTATGTCTCAAAAATAATAATGATAATGGACAAACCCCTTTGTCGTGTGACTTACATGTGCCAGGCAAAGCATCTTGGCACACAGCCCTTACACAGCATATGTATGGTTATAAGACATCCTATGTCTTATAAGGCATATGATAAACTGGTTATTTGGGCTTCAGATTGTCCACCTGTACAACTGAGCAATCGTTCAATATTTTTACGACAAAAAACAGCAAACTCATTATATAGTATCCTACTTCGTGGATGAGAAGGAGGGGATTGGGGAAATGGGTTTAAGGCTACGGAGTCTAAGTGGGACACAGCCCTGAAATGCTTTGTCCCTGCAGCGGGTCAGTCTCCAAACAACAGCTAACTAACAACAGCTAACAACTCTCCCTTTTGAAGAAGCACCAGAATTGACACACTAGAGAATACACTTATCCTTTGCTCTAGGTCTGACCCTGGGCGAAATGAACTCGGTCTATGCATCAAATTCTCCTCAACTCTCACAGGGAGAATCAATTGTAGAGAAAGAGGAAAGAGTGACAGTGTATCCAAGCAGACTTCTACATAAGAAGCTCTGATTATTCGTTTGAAGGGAGCAATCTAGACACTGATCAGCGGGCCGCTACATTAGAAAAAGACAAAGGATGGGGAGGAAATATAAAAACACCATCTAAAGTCATTCAACCTAGGACTAATGTATTAATATTTTAATGATCACATGGCTCTAGGGTTTCCAGGTGAGACCTTTTTGTTGTTATTATTATTACTATTATTATAGTCTATCCTACCCTTTTTTTTTTGAGACAGGGTTTCTCTGTGTAGCCCTTGCTGTCCTGGAACTCACTATGTAGACCAGGCTGGCCTCGAACTCAAAGATCTGCCTGCCTCTGCCTCCCAAGTGCAGGGACTAAAAGTATGTACCACCATCTCCTGGCTTCTACCTACTTTTTAAATCATTGGGACAGATTGGGTTTCTTACAGCTGTTTCTGATGGAAATATGCACTGGCCTTACTACTCCATGATGGTATGTAAAATGAATAGAAAATCTCTTAATTAAAAAAAAAAAGAAAGAAAGAGGGTATTACTTTGTACCTCAGGCTAGCCTCAAACTCATTATCCCCCAGTCTTAGTAAGTACCACTACACTGGGTTGATAATCTTTGAACCATGTTGAAATGACACCCAGTGATACAGACAGAGACTTACCTATCACATAGGCATTTGTAACCCTCCAAAGCTCACTGCTATTTCTTTAAACCCTTAATAGAAGTACAGCACTGGAAGAGTGCCCTGGTTTTATTTGATAGAAAATGACCATTCTAACTCTGCCTGTCTTTTCTAGGCTAAGACACGGTTCTTAGTCACTGGTTACCTGACATGGTTCAGAACAATAAAAACAATGTGTCCTCTAACAGTGAGCTGTTTGGAAGCAGCTTTTAGCAAAGAAATAGATGAAACAGAGAATATGTTTTTAAAATAGATGCTGAAAAATTTTCCATAAGTAATATTTTCATTGAAAGTATATGTTGGTATGTTATTCTTTGAAATGCCATTTCTGCATGCCTAACTAGAAAAAAACTTCAAATGTGGTCTGTTATCTTCAAAATGTAAAACACAGTAATATTGAACACTAAAATATAAACACGTACCCATGTAAATAGCTATAAGAAGAAAGGGCAGACGCGCGCAAAGACAGACATCAACTTTGAACAAAAAAATCAAAAATCAGTGCTGGCTGACAGAATGGAAATGGCTGCCACATAATGATGCATCTCCTCAACATGTGTCTATGTATTCTCTGAGATTGTCTTCGTAAACTGTGATAGCATTTAAACTCAAGTACCAAAGTAAATAAAATGTCACTAGATCTTTAAATAAATTGTAACCCATGGGGCCACATTATTAAGAAAAAATTCATAAATTCCATCAACCATTGTTTTTAACTAGGAAAAAAAGACTGTTCTCACCAAAAGAAAAATTCTTTTCAGTGAGATTAAGACCGCTTTTGGCAAGAATGGAGAAATGGCTCAGTGGTTAAGAACACTTGTTGCTCATGCAGCAGACCTGGGTTTGGTTCCCAGCACCTACATAGTTGCTCACAATCCTCTGCAACTTCAGTTCCAGGGCATCTGACACCCTTTTCTGACCTCTTTGGGCACCAGGCATGCATGCAGTACACATACACACATGTGGACAAAACACGCATGCATGTTAAATCTTTAAAAATTAGAAAGAAAAAAAAGAACACTTTTGTACCATAGAATAATAAAAAAGCTAGTTTTAAATACTGTTGATTTAACCTTTTATTCTTTTATTAATTTCTCCTCACTTACACTAGATATAAAATGTTATCACATCATTATATATGTGTATGTATATATGATATGTCTGCATGCATGATATATATATGTACACACTACGTGTGTGTGTGTGTGTGTGTGTGTGTGTATGGAATTTGCTCAAAACTTTTACTTCATGGGGCTCTGTGTTAGTGTGAATAGAAATGGCCCCCATAGGTTCATATATTTGAAGGCTTAGTCACCAGGAAGTGGCACTACTTGAAAGGAGTAGAAGGATTAAAAGATATGGCCTTGTTGGCAGAAGTATGTCACTGGGGTGTAGGCTTTGAAGTTTCAGAAGCCCAAGCCAAGCCCAGAGTCTCTTCCTGCTGCCTGTGGATCCAGATGTAGAACTCTCAGCTACTTCTCCAGCTCTGTGTCTGTCTCTGTGTCTCCAGGTTCCCTGCCATGATGATAATGGACTAAATCTCTGAAACTGTAAGCAAACCCCAAGAGGATGTTTTCTGTCACAAGAATTATCATGGTCATGGTGTCTCTTCACAACAATAGAGCAGTGACTAAGACAGGCCCAGTCAACACAGTTGGAAATCGGTTATCTGCTAGAAAGACAGACACGTGAGGAAAGTTCCATGCAGAGCATGGAACATATAGCAAGCCCTGTGTGACCAGGGTACATAGAACCCGAGTTCAATTCTCAGCACCCACATGGCAGCTCACAACCACCTGTAGTTTCTAGAGATCTGATACCTTCTTCCTGGCCTCTGCAGACCCCAGCCATACAAGTAGTGCAAAGACATTAATTACATGCAGGCAAAAAAAAAAAAAACATACACATAAATTTTAATTTTTAAAAAAGTAAGAAATACACAGTGTCACAGGGCATGGTGGTGAATGCCTATAATCCAAGTAGCTTGTGAAGCGTAATCAGGAGGATTGAGAATTTAAGGGCTACATTGTGTACACAGCAAATCGAAGCCAGCTCAGTCTATCTGAAACCCCGTCTCCACCCCAACATACTTCCCTCTCCATTCCACCATAAAACAGTTAAAAATATTTTTAAAGGCCAGGTGTGGTGGCTCATGCCTAAAATCCAAGTATTCAGGTTTTTGGAGTAGCTACCTGGTGCTAAGTTTGAGGTCAGCCTGGTTTACACAACCGGTTCCAAGCCTATCTAGAGTACAAAGTGAGACCTTGTCTAAAAAGAAGAAAAGGAAGGAAGGAAAGAGGTAGGGAGAGAGAGAGGAAGGATAATTGCCCACAAAGGAAAAATGAATTTTCTTCACCGGAGTCCCACTGACCACACCCCATGCCCAGCAGTGAATGGCCAACACAGAATGATCTCAGTGGTATTTTGGGAGGGTTTTTTTTAAATAATGTTTTTTCGGGGATTTTTTTTCTTACAAATCTTTTGCTTATATACTATGGATTCCAATTTTGTTTTTATGTGTTTTCTGCATGTGTGAATGTGTGTATCTCAGTGTCTGTATGTGTTTCTTGTGGTTTTTTTTTCCCGTGGCTCTTCTTGTTTGCTTGTTTATCTGTTTATTTTACCCTATTTGGGCTTGTTTTTATTTTATCTTATATTATTATTAATATTAATACTTTCTTCTTTTTTATTAAGACAATTTTTTCATTCATTTTACACACCAATCAAAGATCCCCCTCTTCTCTCCTCCTGGCCCCCAGCTTTTCCCCCAACCCACCCCCACTCCCCTCTACAAGAAGGCAAAGCCTCCCATGGGGAGGCACATCCAGGAGAGGCAAGTCCAAGCCCTTCCCCCTGCCTCAAGGCTGCACGAGGTGTCCCATCATAGATAGTGGGCTCCAAACAGCCTGCTCATGCACCAGAGATGAATTCTGATCCTACTGCCAGGGGGCCCTCCAAGCAGATCAAGTTACACAGTTATCTCACCATGCAGAGGACCTAGTCCAGTCCCGTGCAGGCTCCACAGCCATAAGTTCCCACAAGTTTGGTTTGGTCGTCTCTGCAGGTTTCCCCATCATGATCCTGATGCACTTGCTTATAGAATCCCTCCTCTCTCTCTAATTAATATTAACATTAATTGATGATTTGTTTTCCCATGAGAAAGAGAAAGAAAGGATATGGATTTGGGTGGATGGGGAAGTAGAGAGAATCTGGGAGGAGTTGGGGAAGAGGAACCATAATCACACTATATTGTATGAAAGAAAATCTATTTTCAATTTAAAGGAAAAAAGAAAAATAGTCCATGTATGTAAACAGAGAAGTGTAAGCTATTTAAAATGATGGTTTGAAAAAAAAATAACAAGGAACCTAATATCATGTAGACAGTAAAATAAAACTAAAAAAGAAATGCTCAATTGTTTTCCAAGTTAAAAGAAAAATCAATGCCAATGAGTAACATAGAAATACTAGAAAGTCTAAGATCCACTGATCAATGCTAGTACACAGTCCAGTTATGAACATTCTAGTAAAGTGATGGTGACTTACAGATTACTTTTATTTTAATGTAAGGTAACTGACAAACCATTTAGGCACGGAGGGGTAGCCCAGTGGTTAAGAGGAGCAGAGGTTCTGATCTCAGCACTCCTGTCAGGTGGCCCACAGCTACCGGGAAGTCTAGCTCCAGGTGATCCATGCTCTCTGCTGGCCTTCCTGGGCACTTGCACTTGCATGCACATAAACACGCACACACACACACACACACACACACACACACAATTATGTTAAAAATAAAACAAATCTTAAAAAATCAAAACAATACTCACAACATTTTAATGGAAATGTGATAAAGAATGTAATTTGTGATAATCAGCAAAAACTCAAAATTGGAGCAAGTAGAACTAAAAGGTCAACTTTTTTCTTCTCTTTCTTTCTTGCATTGCAACTTCTTATCAAATTAACATCATCTTTTATAAATATAGGGTGTTCTTTGTAAGTCTTGTAATGACTACAAGTTAAAAACCTATGGTAAGCCAGACTTAGTGCATGTGCCTTAAACCCAGCACTCAGGAAGCAGAAGCAGGTGGATCTCCAAGTACTAGGCCAGCCTGGTCTACACAGCATGTTCCAGAACAGCCAGGACTATACAGGGAAACCCTATCTCAAAAAAATAAACAAAAAACTATGGCAGCTATATTAAATAAAAATAAGAACCAAAGAATCAAAACATAGTACTTAACTACAAAGGAAGATAGTAAGAGAAGAAACAAGGAAAGAAGAAGAACAGAAAGAGAAAGAGAGAGAGAGAGAGAGGGAGAGAGAGAGAGAGAGAGAGAGAGAGAGAGAGAGAGAGAGAGAGAGAGAGAGAGAAAGAAAAAAAGAAAGAAAGAAAGAAAGAAAGAAAGAAAGAAAGAAAGAAAGGAAGGAAGGAAGGAAGGAAGGAAGGAAGGAAGGAAGGAAGGAAGGAAGGAAGGAAGAAAGGATCTACAAAACATCCAGAAAGTCAAATAAAAATAATGGCAGTGCTAAGTTTTTACTTCTCAATAACTGCTTTGAATAAATACAGATTAAATTCTAGGGGCTAGTGTAAATGAAGAGTTTTCAAAAAATTAAGACATATCCACTCAGAAGACATTCATTTCATCAGAAAGTGAAAGCTAAGGAAAGATGTCCTGCACAACTAGAAAGCAAAAGTGAGCAAGAGCCATGCACTAATGTCAGATAAAATAGACCTTAGTCAAACCTGAAAAGGAGACAGAGAAGGCAATTGCATACAAGTGTAAACTCAGCAAAAGGATTTAACAAGTGTGTTTTTTGTGTACATGTGAAATACCAAACCTGTATATGCATTACACATTTCTCACAACTGCTTGTGGAGTGTTCTCTGGAATAGAACACACATTAAGCCAGAAACCAAATCTAAACAAACAAGGAGACTGAAATCATATCAAGTATCTTTTTCCTGATTACAATGACATAAAACAGGAAATAACAAGAAAATTAGACAATACAAAAATAAATGGAAACTAGAAAACATAAACTTGAACAACCAATAGATTAATGAAGAAGTTGAAAAGAAAATATTTTAATTCTTAAGACAAAACAGAAACAAAGTGTATAAAAATTCATAGAACACAGTAAAAGTGTTCTAAGAGGGGCTGGAGAGATGGCTCAGAGGTTAAGAGTACTGACTGATCTTCCAGAGGTCCTGAGTTCAATTCCCAGCAACCACATGGTGGCTCACAACCATCTATAATGAGATCTGGTGCCCTCTTCTGGCCTGCAGGCATATATGCAGGCAGAACACTGTAAGTAATAAATAATAAATAAAATCTTTTAAAAAAAAAGTGTTCTAAGAAAGAAGTTCACAGTAATAAATTCCTATATAAAAAAATAAGAGAGCTGGGTGGTGGTAGCCCACACCTTTAATCTCAGCACTCGGGAGGCAGATGCAGGCAGATCTCTGTGAGTTGTTGATGTGTGGTGTCTACTTATTGTCAAGGTCTAGAGGGTAAGAAAGAGCATTGGCAATAGTCTGTGATGTTTGGAGGTCTATGGGACTTCAATTGCCAACAATTCCAAAGGAGGTAACTCATTCCTGCACTGAGTACTTTTTAAGATTTAATTTTATTTTCCCCCTTTTATTAAAAATAGATTCTTTTCACATACAATATATCTTTATTACATCTGCTCCTCCCTCTACTCCTCCCAGACCCTCCCCCAACTCCCCTCCCATTTGGATCCACTCCCTTTCTGTCTCTCGTTAGGAAAGAACAGGCTTCTAAGAGATAGCAATCAAACATGACAAAATAAAATATAAAACAAAAACCATCACATAGAAGTTGGACAAGGTGAACCAACAGAAGGAAAAAAAAAAAGAGCCCCAAGAGAAGGTACAAGAATCAGAGATCCGCTTGTTCACACATTCAGGAGTTCCATAAAAACACTAAACTGAAAGCTGTGACATGTACACAGGGGACTTGGTGCAGACTTGTGTAGGCCCTGAACTTGCTGCTTCAGTCTCTGAGTTCATAAGAGCTTTGCTCTAGAGGGTCTTGTTCTCCTGGTATCCTCCATCCCCTCTGGCTCTTATACTCTTTCTGCCTCCTCTTCCCCAGGGTTCCCAGAGCTCTGAGGAGGGATTTGATGGAGACATCCCATTTAGAGCTGTGGCACTGGGCTTCTGATTTGTTGTCCTGTGGTGTCTTATGGGGACACCGTTGCTTATCACAGGGTAACTCCATCAAGCTCTTTCTAGATGTGTGTTATATATTTTAGGGCAGGAAGCTTCTACAGCAATGGGTTTCCACATGACTATTTTGAAATGTCTTTAGTGTTAATTATCCCTTCCTGTGTCCCCCAATCTATTTTAACAGTGTTTTCTGGACACAACAGGGTAGTTACACATATGAACTCCCACCAGTTATGACAGCATGCCCAAGACCCAGGATGTTTTTTCGCTCTTAGGCAGAGGTTTACTTTCATCTGGTCTAGAGAGGTATTTCTTTAATGCTATCAGATTCTAGAATTCAAGATTTAATAATATTCTGAGCATTTATTAGGTATTTTAGTAAAATAAAAACTGAGGTGATTTTAATAAATTTTCATTTTCTTTCCTCCTCCTTCCTCTTCTCTCCACGCCCTCTATATTTCTCTAGTTTTCATTGTCTCCCTTCCTGCTTCTCATCAGTACCACCCACTCCCATTTATAAATGCACTAGGCAGGTGAGCAAGGGCACCGTGACAATGTTCTATCACTGCATAGAGACACCATGCACCAAATGACTTTTATAAGGGGAAACATTTAATCGGGGGCTTGCTTACAGTTTCAGAGTGTTAGCCGATTATCATCATGGTGGGGAGTGTGGCAGCAGGCAGGAAGGCATGGTGCTGGAGAAGGAGCTGAGAGCTTTCCATCCTGGTTCACAGGGGCCATTCTCATTCAGCTATCACACCCACTGACAAAACAGACACATGGGAACAAATGCCCACACTCCCATCTGACAGGTAGACCTAGTGTTTAGCATCATCATATTGGGGCATCCCAACACCTCTTCTTGATCCAATAGCACACTTATCCTGACATTAGAAGGGGAAATCTCCAGCTGCTAATCGTGACCTGCTCACAATGCCAGGGACTCACTCAGCTCTTCACCTCTCCCTGGTCCTCTCCTCTTGATTAGACTGAGGAAAAATAGAAGCACTCACAGGACATACCAGGACTTAGTCAGCACTTAGGGGCCATGGCTGGCCTCAGCTCTCTTCAGCGGGGCTTGTGTTTTGCTCATATATCCAAACTCCCCTTGAAATGTTAAGAAATATTGATGCCAGGGCAAACCTCAGACTCACTACCTCAGGGCTGAACACAGGTTATGGGATTATTATTTTTTTAAAGAAACTTTTATGGTGGACCACCTTAATTTATATTTAGTCTAACCATTTATTTTCTCATTACTTTCAAAATGTGAGTTATTTTTCAATTGTAAGATTTGTTTGCAAAACAAAACTTTCTCTCCAAGTCCTTATAGGAAGATTTCTCCAAGTGGTTTGCCAAGAGACTGCCAGGGACATGGCCATGCAGGCACACGTCCCCGAGGAGAGGTTCATAAAGTGAAAACATCAACATCCTTTTTGTGCAGAAATGTGCAAACACACAATGGGGCTTTCTGTCTAGATAAACTTGCTCCTGGGGTGAATTGAGAATCTGCTTTGCTGCGGATTATCCTGTGAGTGGGTGTTACAAAGGTCTGTTTCAAATTACAGATTATAGACATGTGGAACAGTACTGATTACTTGGACTTTAAGTTTTTCAGTTGATTTAAAAAAAAAAACCAGAATTTTATGTCATTGAGCTTGAATGTCAATGTA
>CABHPQ010180454.1:0-15486 GCA_902168405.1 Peromyscus aztecus | reverse complement strand
CTCTCTCTCTCTCTCTCTCTCTCTCTCTCTCTCTCTCTCTCTCTCTCCTATATTAGGTGCCTTCAGGCTGAATTTATTATCATGGCTGTTCCTCCTTTCTGTCTCATGGATATTACACATGAGCCTTGAACAATACTCCAGCATGGATGGTCCTAGGGAGTTGGCCTTTGGGTCAGGCTGCTAGGTGTCTAAGGCTGTCTTCCACACCAGCAATCCAACGGTGCACCTGAATGTTAGATGTCCCTCAATGCTTTCAGAATCTTCAGTTTGCCTCGCAAGTGTGAGGCCCTGGCTTCACTCTAGCAGTGAGAAGGGATGGTCAGGGGAGAAACTGTTAAGACGTTTGAACAGGCTCTGGGGATGAGCACCTGTAACTCCAAGTTTAGAAGGCTGAGGTCAGAGATTACAAACTCAAGGCCAGGCTGGGATACAGTCAGAAACTCTGTCTCAAATACCAAACAAACAAACCAAAGACCTTAAGTGCAATCCTGTTGACATGAAATGGAACTTAAAAGGCCACTGCCCTGCCACATGGAGCACCAGGAAAGGTATTGTCAAAAGGGTGCCACTGTGGTGTCTCTGGCTGCCAGGATGTTCATTTCAGTTTTAGCCTTTTCTGTACAGTTTGAATTATTTTTATGATGACAAAGTTGTTTTATTACGATCTAAAATTGAAAAGCCATTTTCAAGTCTATTTTAAACATCAAAAAAAAAAAATCCCTTTGTTAGGGAGAGACACAGTTTTGATTTAAAAGACCCCATCTGAGATGTAGAAACTAAAGGCTCCCAGTGGCTCTCCTTTCTCTTTTGGCACTTGGTATGACCACAGGTCACCCTTGTGAATTCCTTTCAAGTAAGTTTAAAGGGCTAAGATATAGGTGAACAGGATCAAATATGTTTCTCTTTTCCCTGCACATTAGAGTGCTTCTCACAGACTTAAAGAGCTAGGTCACTTGTATTTGCAGCAAGTTTTTCAAATTAAACTGTTTAATTACATTGATTTATTTATTTTTTTAATGTGTGCAGCTGTGTGCTCTCCACAGGGCATATGTGGAGGTCAGAGGACAACTTGTGGGAGGCGAGAGCTTGTGGGGGTCTCTCCCTTTAGCATGTAGGTTCTCAGGGATCAAATTCAGGTCCCTCCAGCTTGGCCACAGCTTTTTTATCTGCTTAGTAGCTGTAATGAAGGAAATAAATGTGAGATAATCTGAATTTTTTGCCTCTTTGGGATTTCCAGCAGAAGGATGAGAAAAATCTTAGTTGCAAATAATCCTTGACCCAGAATGTAAATAAAGAACTTAGACTTATGAAAATATTAACTATGCTTAAATACACTAACTGCAAACAATTTTATGAAAAAGACTAGTTACATTTATGTATAATGGAGAACTATCTCATTATTTAGAATATTAATCAAGAAATTATTTTAAAATCATTTGTTTTAAAATATGTTGATTATCTCAAGCAATTTTTTTTTAAAATAAAAGCAATTGGACATATTAAATTCAATAGTAATTCATGGCACTATCATTTTAATCATTTGAAAAGTAAAATCTACTGGAAGTTCCTTAAGTTGATAGCACTTGAGAGTTTTTGTTTTACCTTTTAAAATAAATATGTCCCAGAAATTATGACTGGAAGAAATGCACACAGGATTTCCATATAATACTACGTAAAGAATTAAACTTCCTTAAAAAAATGGTCTTTGTTGAGTTAGGGGAAATGCTGCCATTTGTGGGCATTGCTTTTCATCTATTATCTCCTTGATCTAAATAGACGATAGCCAGAATGACCAATAAATTCATCTATTCCAAACTGTTCCTTTGATAAATAGAGCAGTTGAAGGCCAGTTCATCTGAGTGATGTCCTTAACATCAAAGTCAAAACTGACTCGGGTCTAGGACCTGGGTCTCCTGAATCACTGTTCAACCAATGTGCATCTCATCAAATCTCATGGATTTATATCATGGTGCCATATAATATCAAATAAAAACATGAACACATACGTACAGAACACATTGGTAACTCCTTTAATTATCCTTTAAGTCAATCTCTCATAACACAGTATAAAATTAAACAGTAACATCACTTCAGGCCAGCAAAATGGTTCAGTGAGTAAAGACACCATACCAAGCCTGACCACCTACATTCAAGTCCCAGAGACCACAAAGTGGAAGGAGAGAATTGATTCCTGTCATTTACCTTTTGAACTTCACACTCTCACCATGGCACATGCGCATACACATATCCAAACCCAAACACACACATGCCCACACACATATACATACGCACATGTAAATAGCTGCCACTCTCACACTAAGATTAAAAGACATACTGATTCATTAGTTAATTTATTCCACATTTCAGCAATATGTGTAGCTGGCCATAAGTTTCTAGTCATGCATATATGTGGCTCATATTAATCATTCATGTCAATTAGAAGACGCCTAGAACTATGAAAAGACATGGCTTCTACTTTCAAAGAAAAGGCTGGCAATAGCCACATAGAAAATGCAGATCTTTGACCAGAAGCACTAATGACAGCCTCTAACACGTCTGTGTGGAACCTTAGGAAAGTGTACCAAGGCCTGAAACCCTGTGATAGTTGGGAGCCCAAATGAAAATTCCATTTGGTCGGTGAGGGTGTCCCTACTGTCTCTGCCCTCCCTGGCCTCCGCCTTTGCTCCGGCCCCACAGTGTCTTCCTCAGCTCCCACTTAACTTTAGTGCAGAATACGAGCTTCAACTCATTCTCATCCTCAAAGTTGGGGTGATGTTTATAAAGCTCCCCTCAAAAATGTGTGCTTGTTTTTAGGTAAAATACAATTTTACACTTCACCAAATTAAACATGGAGATCTTTGCTAATCAGTTAAAAAGAAAACAATAAAGGTCTGATTCTATACCTGTTGTGTTCCTGGGATAGATAAATGTCATTCTGGAAAATGTCACACATTGAGTAGAAAATAAGAAGGCTCTCCATGGTAAAAAGGAAGCTACCCAGACAGAAGAAGGCAGTGTGGATAATAGGGAAGATCAGAGGGGCCCAGGTAAGGGCTGCACAAACCTTAAAAAGAGTTTCTATATAGTCCTGGAAAATCATCCAATGCCTACAACCTCCCATACTAGTTCACCTCCTCCTCCAACTGAAAGATCCATGCTGCTGCCTCTCCATGAAAATCAATTAAGAGCAACTTAGGCAGAACATGTTAGATTCTCTCTCTCTCTCTCTCTCTCTCTCTCTCTCTCTCTCTCTCTCTCTATTTCCTTTGTAGTTTGGCAACATAAATTTGGTTTTGTCACAGAAAAGAAGCATACTAAGAACTCAGTAAAGAATGAGAGGAGAGCAAGGGCAGTGGAGACAAGAAGCAATTTCCTTCCCCATGTGAAAGAGAAGCAGAAGATGAGAGTCGTGGGGATGATGAAGAGGATAATGGAGCAGGTCAGAACTTGATGCCTAAATGGATCTGTGTATCTGCTCTCAGCCTCATGTCTGTGGTGGGGCCATGGGAAACTGTTCAACATGAAACTCTGGGGACATTTTGTCAAGGCAAGGGGAGCAAGAGTAACGAGCTGGTAGAAAGATGAGCTCCTTTTCCCCTGGGATTGCCACTCTGCCACGCTCTGCTCCATTCTGCCTGGGGTAGAACTGCCTGCATTTCTTCATCTGGTAGGCAGGTAGCCTATAGGTTAGACCTGAAAAGTCATTACTGTGTGTCTACTTTCTAGAGCAGCCAAAAGTGCACCCTGATGCTTACAATCTACAGAAGTCATGCTGAGCACCATCTAGCAGAAAAGGTTAAGTTTTCATGAAACAAAAAATAATAATGATGACTTCTATAGTAGTCACCTCTCACAGGTTTTGGTTTTCATTTTAGCTTAGTTTTTCTTTTCCTTATTTTTTCAAGACAGGTTTTCTCTGTGTAGCCCTGGCTATCCTGGAACTGACTCTGCAGACCAGGCCAGACTCTGCTGGCCTTGAACTCAGAGATCCACCTGCCTATGCCTCCCCAGTGCTGGGATTAAAGGTGTGCACCACCACTGCCCATAGTCCATTTTAGTTTGATCTTGACAGATGAATATAACTGACCACTCTTTGAAAAGAAAAAAAAATTTACTATATTATCATCTACTTAGGGAAAGCAATCTTCTATAGTAATAACATCTAGTGTTGGAGACGAGAGATAGAAGAGGAAAGGAGAGAGAAGAATGTTCCGCACCCTGTGTCATGGATGGGGCACAGCCTTCTTCTGACTTCAGAGAGCTGTGTCCTACAATTACTAGGGACAATTTCTTTGTTTTCTTTTGCAGTTCCTGTGCACATGAAATGATTTCTTCTCTCCATGATGATTTCTATGTGCTATTTCCAACTAAAGGGTGATGGGGTAGTCCATAAGAAAGAAGCAACATTCTAGAACCAACAATTATCACCTCCCAGGAAGGGACCAAGGAGTGTAACAGCCTTCCCAGTGACTTTCAGGACTCAAAGTCTTGACCTCACAAAGTTGATTTTTTTTTAATTGAGATAACCACAAAGGTGATAACATCATTTTAAAATCTTGACTGTTTCTTCCAGTGATTGTCATGTGTAATTTCTAGCCTATAAACAATTCTTAGAAATACAGCTATCACTATACCCATCTCACAAGTGAGGAAACGAAGTAGAAGATATAGTCTACTCACTCTAAGTACAGCTTGACAGTTATGTGCAGTCATTTATTAATGCATGAATAAATAATAAAATAGTTTTATTGTGGTACCTCTTTTAAAAGCCATGCCATTTTAAGTGGACCAATCATTTAACCTTATTTTGCCTTTAAAATCTATAATTTCAGCCATGTATAGAAGTGCAAACGTTTCATCTCAGCACTAGAGAGGCAGAGGCAGCGGGATCTCTGTGATTTCAAGGCCAGCCTGGTCTACATAGCACATTTCAATCAAGCTAGCGCTAGACTGTATAATTTTAGAAACTGGCAAGATTGCTCCATGGGTAAAGCTCTTGTTGAAATGTGAAGCCTTGAGTTTGGATCCCCAGAACCCACAAAAAAACCCAACAGAGAAGTGTGCATCTATAATCCCCAAATTGCTACTGAGAGATGGGAGGTAGAGACAGGAGAATTCCCAGAAGGGAATTCTTGTGGTCTAACTAGCCTGGCGTACACAGTGGAGAACAACAAGAGACAGCCTGAGGCTGTCCTCTGACCTCCACACATGTGCTGTGGCACAGACACACCCACCCACCCACCCTCAAACATGCACACATGCACACACTATATATATTGTCCTGTATAGAGCCTATTGTCTTAAATTGATGGAAAATTGCGTAGCAAAGGGATCTTAATTAGCAGTTGATACTGCATATTATGAAATATGTTTTTCAAAAGTGAAAAACTGGGACTAGGGGGTGTAAGTGTTATAGCTCTGATGGAAAGGTATTCTGGCAGTTGGGAGTCAAGGAATACCAAAGTCACACCTCACAATAAAACCTCACACAGAGATTTTTTTGGGAGGAAAAAAACCAGGAGGGTGGCTGCCTCTGCTCTGATGAGAAACAGCAGCAAACTGAGCAGAAGGCAGGGCTTATATAGTTTCTGGGGGTAGTGGAACTTTTCAGGGTGAGGCTTTCCAGAGTGAGAATTGGTGGGATTTCAAGTCCAGAGCTTGGGCTTTTTTGCTCTGTAGGGTGGGGGCTGGGCCCAGCCTTTAGGGCAATTAGAGTGTTCTGTGGGTAGAACCTGGCAGTTGGAGGTCCTCCAGGGAGGGGCCTGGCCACTTGTGTGTCTGGAGGGGCTTATGGGAGGTGTGGCTCAGTTGGTAAAGTGCTTGTCATTCAGGCATGAGAACCTGAGTTCAATCCCTAGCACCCACATAGAAAGCCAGGCACAGTGGTACACAGTTGTAATCCATGAGACTAGCCTGATCAGTGAGGCCCTGATCTTACTGAGAGACTGTGTGTCCAAAGGCAAGGTGAATGGGGGAATGACTACTAAGGAACAACTCCTGAGGTTGCTCTCTGGCCTACACACGCACACACACACACACACACACACACACACACACACATGCACTAGAATACATATGTGCATACACACACATGAACACAATAAAAAAAGAAAAAGCTGCATCATGTGAAATAACTACCCTCAACTATTCTCTATGGATTTTTTTGCTCTTGATTTTTGTCTGTATATCTGAATTGATTAAGTAAAACTTACACAAAGACAATCACTTCCATCTTTAACTAGAGAAATAGTAATAATAAGCCAAGCATGGAGATGCATTCCCATAATCCTAGTACTTGGGAAGTAGCGGCAGAAGGATCAGAACCCCCAAAGTCATCCTTGGCTACATAGTAAGTTTGAGGTCAGCCTGAAATATATGAGGCTATGTCTCAAAAATAATAATGATAATGGACAAACCCCTTTGTCGTGTGACTTACATGTGCCAGGCAAAGCATCTTGGCACACAGCCCTTACACAGCATATGTATGGTTATAAGACATCCTATGTCTTATAAGGCATATGATAAACTGGTTATTTGGGCTTCAGATTGTCCACCTGTACAACTGAGCAATCGTTCAATATTTTTACGACAAAAAACAGCAAACTCATTATATAGTATCCTACTTCGTGGATGAGAAGGAGGGGATTGGGGAAATGGGTTTAAGGCTACGGAGTCTAAGTGGGACACAGCCCTGAAATGCTTTGTCCCTGCAGCGGGTCAGTCTCCAAACAACAGCTAACTAACAACAGCTAACAACTCTCCCTTTTGAAGAAGCACCAGAATTGACACACTAGAGAATACACTTATCCTTTGCTCTAGGTCTGACCCTGGGCGAAATGAACTCGGTCTATGCATCAAATTCTCCTCAACTCTCACAGGGAGAATCAATTGTAGAGAAAGAGGAAAGAGTGACAGTGTATCCAAGCAGACTTCTACATAAGAAGCTCTGATTATTCGTTTGAAGGGAGCAATCTAGACACTGATCAGCGGGCCGCTACATTAGAAAAAGACAAAGGATGGGGAGGAAATATAAAAACACCATCTAAAGTCATTCAACCTAGGACTAATGTATTAATATTTTAATGATCACATGGCTCTAGGGTTTCCAGGTGAGACCTTTTTGTTGTTATTATTATTACTATTATTATAGTCTATCCTACCCTTTTTTTTGAGACAGGGTTTCTCTGTGTAGCCCTTGCTGTCCTGGAACTCACTATGTAGACCAGGCTGGCCTCGAACTCAAAGATCTGCCTGCCTCTGCCTCCCAAGTGCAGGGACTAAAAGTATGTACCACCATCTCCTGGCTTCTACCTACTTTTTAAATCATTGGGACAGATTGGGTTTCTTACAGCTGTTTCTGATGGAAATATGCACTGGCCTTACTACTCCATGATGGTATGTAAAATGAATAGAAAATCTCTTAATTAAAAAAAAAAAGAAAGAAAGAGGGTATTACTTTGTACCTCAGGCTAGCCTCAAACTCATTATCCCCCAGTCTTAGTAAGTACCACTACACTGGGTTGATAATCTTTGAACCATGTTGAAATGACACCCAGTGATACAGACAGAGACTTACCTATCACATAGGCATTTGTAACCCTCCAAAGCTCACTGCTATTTCTTTAAACCCTTAATAGAAGTACAGCACTGGAAGAGTGCCCTGGTTTTATTTGATAGAAAATGACCATTCTAACTCTGCCTGTCTTTTCTAGGCTAAGACACGGTTCTTAGTCACTGGTTACCTGACATGGTTCAGAACAATAAAAACAATGTGTCCTCTAACAGTGAGCTGTTTGGAAGCAGCTTTTAGCAAAGAAATAGATGAAACAGAGAATATGTTTTTAAAATAGATGCTGAAAATTTTTCCATAAGTAATATTTTCATTGAAAGTATATGTTGGTATGTTATTCTTTGAAATGCCATTTCTGCATGCCTAACTAGAAAAAAACTTCAAATGTGGTCTGTTATCTTCAAAATGTAAAACACAGTAATATTGAACACTAAAATATAAACACGTACCCATGTAAATAGCTATAAGAAGAAAGGGCAGACGCGCGCAAAGACAGACATCAACTTTGAACAAAAAAATCAAAAATCAGTGCTGGCTGACAGAATGGAAATGGCTGCCACATAATGATGCATCTCCTCAACATGTGTCTATGTATTCTCTGAGATTGTCTTCGTAAACTGTGATAGCATTTAAACTCAAGTACCAAAGTAAATAAAATGTCACTAGATCTTTAAATAAATTGTAACCCATGGGGCCACATTATTAAGAAAAAATTCATAAATTCCATCAACCATTGTTTTTAACTAGGAAAAAAAGACTGTTCTCACCAAAAGAAAAACTCTTTTCAGTGAGATTAAGACCGCTTTTGGCAAGAATGGAGAAATGGCTCAGTGGTTAAGAACACTTGTTGCTCATGCAGCAGACCTGGGTTTGGTTCCCAGCACCTACATAGTTGCTCACAATCCTCTGCAACTTCAGTTCCAGGGCATCTGACACCCTTTTCTGACCTCTTTGGGCACCAGGCATGCATGCAGTACACATACACACATGTGGACAAAACACGCATGCATGTTAAATCTTTAAAAATTAGAAAGAAAAAAAAGAACACTTTTGTACCATAGAATAATAAAAAAGCTAGTTTTAAATACTGTTGATTTAACCTTTTATTCTTTTATTAATTTCTCCTCACTTACACTAGATATAAAATGTTATCACATCATTATATATGTGTATGTATATATGATGTGTCTGCATGCATGATATATATATGTACACACTACGTGTGTGTGTGTGTGTGTGTGTGTGTGTGTGTGTGTGTATGGAATTTGCTCAAAACTTTTACTTCATGGGGCTCTGTGTTAGTGTGAATAGAAATGGCCCCCATAGGTTCATATATTTGAAGGCTTAGTCACCAGGAAGTGGCACTACTTGAAAGGAGTAGAAGGATTAAAAGATATGGCCTTGTTGGCAGAAGTATGTCACTGGGGTGTAGGCTTTGAAGTTTCAGAAGCCCAAGCCAAGCCCAGAGTCTCTTCCTGCTGCCTGTGGATCCAGATGTAGAACTCTCAGCTACTTCTCCAGCTCTGTGTCTGTCTCTGTGTCTCCAGGTTCCCTGCCATGATGATAATGGACTAAATCTCTGAAACTGTAAGCAAACCCCAAGAGGATGTTTTCTGTCACAAGAATTGTCATGGTCATGGTGTCTCTTCACAGCAATAGAGCAGTGACTAAGACAGGCCCAGTCAACACAGGTGGAAATCAGTTATCTGCTAGAAAGACAGACACGTGAGGAAAGTTCCATGCAGAGCATGGAACACATAGCAAGCCCTGTGTGACCAGGGTACATAGAACCCGAGTTCAATTCTCAGCACCCACATGGCAGCTCACAACCACCTGTAGTTTCTAGAGATCTGATACCTTCTTCCTGGCCTCTGCAGACCCCAGCCATACAAGTAGTGCAAAGACATTAATTACATGCAGGCAAAAAAAAAAAAACATACACATAAATTTTAATTTTTAAAAAAGTAAGAAATACACAGTGTCACAGGGCATGGTGGTGAATGCCTATAATCCAAGTAGCTTGTGAAGCGTAATCAGGAGGATTGAGAATTTAAGGGCTACATTGTGTACACAGCAAATCGAAGCCAGCTCAGTCTATCTGAAACCCCGTCTCCACCCCAACATACTTCCCTCTCCATTCCACCATAAAACAGTTAAAAATATTTTTAAAGGCCAGGTGTGGTGGCTCATGCCTAAAATCCAAGTATTCAGGTTTTTGGAGTAGCTACCTGGTGCTAAGTTTGAGGTCAGCCTGGTTTACACAACCGGTTCCAAGTCTATCTAGAGTACAAAGTGAGACCTTGTCTAAAAAGAAGAAAAGGAAGGAAGGAAAGAGGTAGGGAGAGAGAGAGGAAGGATAATTGCCCACAAAGGAAAAATGAATTTTCTTCACCGGAGTCCCACTGACCACACCCCATGCCCAGCAGTGAATGGCCAACACAGAATGATCTCAGTGGTATTTTGGGAGGGTTTTTTTTTAAATAATGTTTTTTCGGGGATTTTTTTTCTTACAAATCTTTTGCTTATATACTATGGATTCCAATTTTGTTTTTATGTGTTTTCTGCATGTGTGAATGTGTGTATCTCAGTGTCTGTATGTGTTTCTTGTGGGTTTTTTTTCCCGTGGCTCTTCTTGTTTGCTTGTTTATCTGTTTATTTTACCCTATTTGGGCTTGTTTTTATTTTATCTTATATTATTATTAATATTAATACTTTCTTCTTTTTTATTAAGACAATTTTTTCATTCATTTTACACACCAATCAAAGATCCCCCTCTTCTCTCCTCCTGGCCCCCAGCTTTTCCCCCAACCCACCCCCACTCCCCTCTACAAGAAGGCAAAGCCTCCCATGGGGAGGCACATCCAGGAGAGGCAAGTCCAAGCCCTTCCCCCTGCCTCAAGGCTGCACGAGGTGTCCCATCATAGATAGTGGGCTCCAAACAGCCTGCTCATGCACCAGAGATGAATTCTGATCCTACTGCCAGGGGGCCCTCCAAGCAGATCAAGTTACACAGTTATCTCACCATGCAGAGGACCTAGTCCAGTCCCGTGCAGGCTCCACAGCCATAAGTTCCCACAAGTTTGGTTTGGTCGTCTCTGCAGGTTTCCCCATCATGATCCTGATGCACTTGCTTATAGAATCCCTCCTCTCTCTCTAATTAATATTAACATTAATTGATGATTTGTTTTCCCATGAGAAAGAGAAAGAAAGGATATGGATTTGGGTGGATGGGGAAGTAGAGAGAATCTGGGAGGAGTTGGGGAAGAGGAACCATAATCACACTATATTGTATGAAAGAAAATCTATTTTCAATTTAAAGGAAAAAAGAAAAATAGTCCATGTATGTAAACAGAGAAGTGTAAGCTATTTAAAATGATGGTTTGAAAAAAAAATAACAAGGAACCTAATATCATGTAGACAGTAAAATAAAACTAAAAAAGAAATGCTCAATTGTTTTCCAAGTTAAAAGAAAAATCAATGCCAATGAGTAACATAGAAATACTAGAAAGTCTAAGATCCACTGATCAATGCTAGTACACAGTCCAGTTCTGAACATTCTAGTAAAGTGATGGTGACTTACAGATTACTTTTATTTTAATGTAAGGTAACTGACAAACCATTTAGGCACGGAGGGGTAGCCCAGTGGTTAAGAGGAGCAGAGGTTCTGATCTCAGCACTCCTGTCAGGTGGCCCACAGCTACCGGGAAGTCTAGCTCCAGGTGATCCATGCTCTCTGCTGGCCTTCCTGGGCACTTGCACTTGCATGCACATAAACACGCGCACACACACACACACACACACACACACACACACACACACACACACAATTATGTTAAAAATAAAACAAATCTTAAAAAATCAAAACAATACTCACAACATTTTAATGGAAATGTGATAAAGAATGTAATTTGTGATAATCAGCAAAAACTCAAAATTGGAGCAAGTAGAACTAAAAGGTCAACTTTTTTCTTCTCTTTCTTTCTTGCATTACAACTTCTTATCAAATTAACATCATCTTTTATAAATATAGGGTGTTCTTTGTAAGTCTTGTAATGACTACAAGTTAAAAACCTATGGTAAGCCAGACTTAGTGCATGTGCCTTAAACCCAGCACTCAGGAAGCAGAAGCAGGTGGATCTCCAAGTACTAGGCCAGCCTGGTCTACACAGCATGTTCCAGAACAGCCAGGACTATACAGGGAAACCCTATCTCAAAAAAATAAACAAAAAACTATGGCAGCTATATTAAATAAAAATAAGAACCAAAGAATCAAAACATAGTACTTAACTACAAAGGAAGATAGTAAGAGAAGAAACAAGGAAAGAAGAAGAACAGAAAGAGAAAGAGAGAGAGAGAGAGAGGGAGAGAGAGAGAGAGAGAGAGAGAGAGAGAGAGAGAGAGAGAGAGAGAGAGAGAGAAAGAAAAAAAGAAAGAAAGAAAGAAAGAAAGAAAGAAAGAAAGAAAGAAAGGAAGGAAGGAAGGAAGGAAGGAAGGAAGGAAGGAAGGAAGGAAGGAAGGAAGGAAGAAAGGATCTACAAAACATCCAGAAAGTCAAATAAAAATAATGGCAGTGCTAAGTTTTTACTTCTCAATAACTGCTTTGAATAAATACAGATTAAATTCTAGGGGCTAGTGTAAATGAAGAGTTTTCAAAAAATTAAGACATATCCACTTAGAAGACATTCATTTCATCAGAAAGTGAAAGCTAAGGAAAGATGTCCTGCACAACTAGAAAGCAAAAGTGAGCAAGAGCCATGCACTAATGTCAGATAAAATAGACCTTAGTCAAACCTGAAAAGGAGACAGAGAAGGCAATTGCATACAAGTGTAAACTCAGCAAAAGGATTTAACAAGTGTGTTTTTTGTGTACATGGGAAATACCAAACCTATATATGCATTACACATTTCTCACAACTGCTTGTGGAGTGTTCTCTGGAATAGAACACACATTAAGCCAGAAACCAAATCTAAACAAACAAGGAGACTGAAATCATATCAAGTATCTTTTTCCTGGTTACAATGACATAAAACAGGAAATAACAAGAAAATTAGACAATACAAAAATAAATGGAAACTAGAAAACATAAACTTGAACAACCAATAGATTAATGAAGAAGTTGAAAAGAAAATATTTTAATTCTTAAGACAAAACAGAAACAAAGTGTATAAAAATTCATAGAACACAGTAAAAGTGTTCTAAGAGGGGCTGGAGAGATGGCTCAGAGGTTAAGAGTACTGACTGATCTTCCAGAGGTCCTGAGTTCAATTCCCAGCAACCACATGGTGGCTCACAACCATC
Source organism: Peromyscus aztecus (assembly GCA_902168405.1). Classification (NCBI taxonomy): domain Eukaryota; kingdom Metazoa; phylum Chordata; class Mammalia; order Rodentia; family Cricetidae; genus Peromyscus; species Peromyscus aztecus. The sequence continues at coordinate 2,617 of CABHPQ010180454.1, read as the reverse complement.
TATAATGAGATCTGGTGCCCTCTTCTGGCCTGCAGGCATATATGCAGGCAGAACACTGTAATTAATAAATAATAAATAAAAATCTTTTTAAAAAAAAGTGTTCTAAGAAAGAAGTTCACAGTAATAAATTCCTATATAAAAAAATAAGAGAGCTGGGTGGTGGTAGCCCACACCTTTAATCTCAGCACTCGGGAGGCAGATGCAGGCAGATCTCTGTGAGTTGTTGATGTGTGGTGTCTACTTATTGTCAAGGTCTAGAGGGTAAGAAAGAGCATTGGCAATAGTCTGTGATGTTTGGAGGTCTATGGGACTTCAATTGCCAACAATTCCAAAGGAGGTAACTCATTCCTGCACTGAGTACTTTTTAAGATTTAATTTTATTTTCCCCCTTTTATTAAAAATAGATTCTTTTCACATACAATATATCTTTATTACATCTGCTCCTCCCTCTACTCCTCCCAGACCCTCCCCCAACTCCCCTCCCATTTGGATCCACTCCCTTTCTGTCTCTCGTTAGGAAAGAACAGGCTTCTAAGAGATAGCAATCAAACATGACAAAATAAAATATAAAACAAAAACCATCACATAGAAGTTGGACAAGGTGAACCAACAGAAGGAAAAAAAAAAAGAGCCCCAAGAGAAGGTACAAGAATCAGAGATCCGCTTGTTCACACATTCAGGAGTTCCATAAAAACACTAAACTGAAAGCTGTGACATGTACACAGGGGACTTGGTGCAGACTTGTGTAGGCCCTGAACTTGCTGCTTCAGTCTCTGAGTTCATAAGAGCTTTGCTCTAGAGGGTCTTGTTCTCCTGGTATCCTCCATCCCCTCTGGCTCTTATACTCTTTCTGCCTCCTCTTCCCCAGGGTTCCCAGAGCTCTGAGGAGGGATTTGATGGAGACATCCCATTTAGAGCTGTGGCACTGGGCTTCTGATTTGTTGTCCTGTGGTGTCTTATGGGGACACCGTTGCTTATCACAGGGTAACTCCATCAAGCTCTTTCTAGATGTGTGTTATATATTTTAGGGCAGGAAGCTTCTACAGCAATGGGTTTCCACATGACTATTTTGAAATGTCTTTAGTGTTAATTATCCCTTCCTGTGTCCCCCAATCTATTTTAACAGTGTTTTCTGGACACAACAGGGTAGTTACACATATGAACTCCCACCAGTTATGACAGCATGCCCAAGACCCAGGATGTTTTTTCGCTCTTAGGCAGAGGTTTACTTTCATCTGGTCTAGAGAGGTATTTCTTTAATGCTATCAGATTCTAGAATTCAAGATTTAATAATATTCTGAGCATTTATTAGGTATTTTAGTAAAATAAAAACTGAGGTGATTTTAATAAATTTTCATTTTCTTTCCTCCTCCTTCCTCTTCTCTCCACGCCCTCTATATTTCTCTAGTTTTCATTGTCTCCCTTCCTGCTTCTCATCAGTACCACCCACTCCCATTTATAAATGCACTAGGCAGGTGAGCAAGGGCACCGTGACAATGTTCTATCACTGCATAGAGACACCATGCACCAAACGACTTTTATAAGGGGAAACATTTAATCGGGGGCTTGCTTACAGTTTCAGAGTGTTAGCCGATTATCATCATGGTGGGGAGTGTGGCAGCAGGCAGGAAGGCATGGTGCTGGAGAAGGAGCTGAGAGCTTTCCATCCTGGTTCACAGGGGCCATTCTCATTCAGCTATCACACCCACTGACAAAACAGACACATGGGAACAAATGCCCACACTCCCATCTGACAGGTAGACCTAGTGTTTAGCATCATCATATTGGGGCATCCCAACACCTCTTCTTGATCCAATAGCACACTTATCTTGACATTAGAAGGGGAAATCTCCAGCTGCTAATCGTGACCTGCTCACAATGCCAGGGACTCACTCAGCTCTTCACCTCTCCCTGGTCCTCTCCTCTTGATTAGACTGAGGAAAAATAGAAGCACTCACAGGACATACCAGGACTTAGTCAGCACTTAGGGGCCATGGCTGGCCTCAGCTCTCTTCAGCGGGGCTTGTGTTTTGCTCATATATCCAAACTCCCCTTGAAATGTTAAGAAATATTGATGCCAGGGCAAACCTCAGACTCACTACCTCAGGGCTGAACACAGGTTATGGGATTATTATTTTTTTAAAGAAACTTTTATGGTGGACCACCTTAATTTATATTTAGTCTGACCATTTATTTTCTCATTACTTTCAAAATGTGAGTTATTTTTCAATTGTAAGATTTGTTTGCAAAACAAAACTTTCTCTCCAAGTCCTTATAGGAAGATTTCTCCAAGTGGTTTGCCAAGAGACTGCCAGGGACATGGCCATGCAGGCACACGTCCCCGAGGAGAGGTTCATAAAGTGAAAACATCAACATCCTTTTTGTGCAGAAATGTGCAAACACACAATGGGGCTTTCTGTCTAGATAAACTTGCTCCTGGGGTGAATTGAGAATCTGCTTTGCTGCGGATTATCCTGTGAGTGGGTGTTACAAAGGTCTGTTTCAAATTACAGATTATAGACATGTGGAACAGTACTGATTACTTGGACTTTAAGTTTTTCAGTTGATTTAAAAAAAAAACCAGAATTTTATGTCATTGAGCTTGAATGTCAATGTA
>CABHPQ010180445.1:0-17326 GCA_902168405.1 Peromyscus aztecus | reverse complement strand
CAGAACAGGCACAAAACTACACGGAGAAACCCTGTCTCCAAAAAAGAGAAAAAGGGGTTTGGGGGTGGGGATGTGGGCAGAGAGATGGCTCAGCAGTGAAGAGCATGTCCTTGTCTAGCAGAGGACCCAAGTTTGGTTCCCAGCACCAGTACTGAGCAGCTCACAACTATTTGTAACTCTACTTCCAAGGGATCTGACACGATCTTCTTGCCTCCATGGACGCTGCTCTCATGAGCACAAATTCACATGTTCACACACACTTCAAAATAAAATTAAAAAAAAAATCTTTAGGACTGAGAGATGGCTCAGTGGCTAAGAGCACTTGCTGCTCTTGCAGAGGACCTGGGATTTGGTTCCTAGTGTTCACGTGGTGGCTTATAGTCATCCTGTAATTTCAGTTCCTGGGAAACTAGCGTCCTATTCTGACCTCCTCAGGCATCAGGCACGCACATGCTGCACACACATGCAGAGAAAACATTCATACATGTAAAATAAAAATAAATATTTTTTTCCAATTTAAAATGTCTTTAAAATGGCAATGTGTTTTATCCCTGAAGATGTTGAGCATGCTACATACCCCCTGTGCTGCCCTTCCCTGCTTTGTTTGAAGTGGGGGTAGTGAGGAAACCCTAGCAGTGGAGCAGACTTGGTTGGTCGGGGTGGCACACTCCTGAGATCCCAGCAGCTGGGAAGCTGAGGCAATAGGCTTGCTGGAAGTTTGAGGCCAGCTTGGGCTACAGAATAAGACTGTCTCAAAAAATAAAAATGGAAAAATAACAATGACCACTTACCAGCCTTTAAAGTTTTGTTCCTAATCTGGAATTTAGCCTTGCCTTCAAGGGTTCACTTTGCCGTTGTGAGGATTAAAATGTCCATCCTCCTTGACGGTGGCAGTCACTCTGTAGAAGCCTTCTGACGTAGTAGATAGCTGGTCTGCCTATAACCTTGAAGCACCACCCCTAGAGATGCAGCAGGTACCTAGCTATGACCTTGAAGTACATGCCCTTGGGGTGTGGTCTCTTGGAGACCCTTAAGACCTGAGATGTACGTAGGCATCTCTCTGTCTATGCTCCCTTTGTGGGACTTGGATGGGGGACTGATTCAGGTGGCCAGAACAGTGTTCCAGAACCTGTGTCAATTCTGTTCTGTACCGTGAGTTTTTTCCCTTAATAAATTCTTTGCCCTTTAAACAGACTCCGTGGATTTCTCCTTATATTCTCCAAGTTGGTTAGTTCATTTGACGCAAAGCATCCCACTAGAGTCAATAAGAAATCTTTTTTTTGTTGTCCTATGGAAGGCAGCTCGGCTGTGTCACACTACTAGACAGCCTGGCTCCCAGGTAGCACCAGCCACTGCTAAGCCGCCCTGGCAGGAGGTCTGTCCCTGCACATCTGTTACTGTGAGTTTGCGTTGTTTGTTTGGCTAAAACTCCTACTCATTAGAGGGAGCGGGACAAGGTCTCAGGTATCTGAGGCTGACCTTGAACTCATGACCTTCCTGCCTTCATTTCTGAAGGGCTGGTTGTACAGGCCTGCATCACCACACCAACAAGTAGCCTACTGCTGACATTCAAGGTGTTTCTAGCGTTCTCCATGGTGTACACGATTCTCCAGGTGTTTCTTTTGAAGAACATCCCACCTGAAGTGGCTCGGGCTCCTTAAACCCCAATATGTTTGTTTGTTTGGATTTCGTTGTTGGTTTTCTTTTTTCTTTTTAATTAGTTCTTTAAGAATTTTGACCATGTTCACTAACTCCTCCAAATCCATGCCCCCCTTCCCTACCCACTCAACTGTGTCTGTTTTTTTTTTTTTTTTCCTCATCCATCAAACCCAATTTGTGCTGCTCTTTTATTCATGGATATGTGACCTTTCTCTGGAGCTTGGATGGACTACAGTATTAAAGAAAACGGACTCTCTGGCCAGGCGGTGGTGGTGCACGCCTTTAGTCCCAGCACTCAGAAGGCAGAGGCAGGGAGATCTCTGAGTCTGAGGCCAGCCTGGTCTACAGAGTGAGTTCCAGGACAGCCAGGGCTACATAGAGAAACCCTGTCTAAAAAAAAAACAAACAAAAAGAAAACTGACTCTCCACCTCCCAGCAGTTATCAATTACCAGTAGTGCCTCAGCAAGGGGTAGGACTTTATGTCCATCTCTCCTCTCCAAGCGGGATTTGGTTATGTGCAGAATTGCATGGGGCTTGTGCATGCTGTCACAACTGCTGAGTTCAGATGTGCAGCTGCCCTGCTCTATCCAAAGGACACTGTTCCCTTGAAGGACACTGTTCATTCTCTGCCTCTGGCTCTTCCCGGCTCTGCTTCCTATCCCAAAATGATCCCTGAACCTTAGGAGGAGGGGGTGCAGTCAAGGTTCCTTCCTCTTAGGGCTGAGCACTCTGAAGGCTCTCATTCTCCACACCTTGGCTGTTTGTGGGTCTCCATGCTGATCACCATCTACTGCAAATAGAAGCTTCTCTAATGAGGGTTGAGAGATGCTTTATAGGTAAAACAATGTCGTTTTAACATTATGTCAACTAGCAGAATAACTGTAGTGGGCTTTCCCCCACAACTTAAATCCAACCAGAAAGTGGTTATCTGTTTTGTGAGATCGAGTTTTGCTGTGTAGCCTAGGCTTGTCTTGAATTCTTAGCAATCCCCCTGCCTCGGCTTCAGGAACACTGGAGTTACAGATGTGTACCATCAAGCCTAGCTTTACCTCTAGTGTTTTTGCTCATTGCTACATTTGAAATGGTGAGTCAAAGACTAGGGTACCGGAAGGCTGGGGGTGGTGACGTCATAAGTGCCTCACACTGTTCTGAAATGATGTAACCAGACTCCAGTAAAGACTCTGTGAGGAAGCCTGACAGATCGCGTGAGATGAAGCACATCTAACACGCTCCTTTGTTGTTCAGTTGGACGGGGCTGCTTTTCCATTTCTAGCAATGATTTTTAAAAGCCAAATGGGGGAAGAAAACAATTGTTGGAAAAACATTCCTTGGGCTGCCTGTTAGCGGGAGTTGGTTCAGAACCAAATGCAGGGGGACGGCTTGTAGATCAAGAGAAAGTTGAGCCTGCTTACTCATTCTGTTAACCCTGCCACCTCCAGGCGAGCGGAAATTAAACAAAAAGGACCAAGCCTGGAGTTCTCAATACGTGTAATCTCAGAATCTGGGAGGCTGACACAGGAGGACCGCCATGAGTTCAAGACCAGCTTGGCTACAATAATTGAGTATCAGGATGAAAAAGGAGGGCGGAGGGCTGGACAGCTGGCTCAGGAGTCAAGAGCATTTGCTGCTTTTGCAGAGGACCCACGTTATAAACTCGCAACCAACTGTAATTCCAGCTCCAGGCAACTTGATACCCACTTCTAGTCTCTGTAGACACCCACACACATGTGGGCACACACGTGTGTCTGTGCACACACAAACACAACTAATTTTTAAATTAATTAATTAATTTTGTTTGTTTTTTGAGACAGGGTTTCTCTGTGTAGCTTTGGATCCTTTCCTGGAACTCAGCCTGTAGCCCAGGCTGGCTTCGAACTCACAGAGATCCACCTGCTTCTGCCTTCTGAGTGCTGGGATTAAAGGCGTGCACCACCACCACCGCTACCGCCACCACCACCACGCTGCAAAATTAATAATTTTTAATGACATGAAAAGGACCTTTTGGCTTGCCTTTGGAGGCTGGTAGCCAGGCGTGCAGCGAGGCCTAGCCCTGCTCTTAGAGGAATGAACTGAGCAGTGGTCTAATTTAAAAGCCAGGAAAAGGGGCCAGTCTATGAAGCTGGACATCAAAAAAGAAAATAGGGACTTGGCTGAGAAGGTGACCTTGGAGCTAGGTTTCAGGAAGGTGGTCATCCACTTTCTCACACTCACCTTCCCTCGGCTCTCAGAAGATGGGGCTGGAGGTTCTCCAGATGCCACCACAAGCAGTCCAGCTCGGGCTGCCTGCAAAGAAGCAACAAGGCAGGAGCAGGGCGCCTCAGTCACCCGTGCACGAAACCGGAGAACTCCACTTTCTCTCGAGACAGAAGGTTCGGCCTCTGTCTGAATCAAGAAGGATTTTAAAACCACTTTAGGTGGGAGCCTGTTATGACCAGCAGGAGACTCTCCATGACCTCCTTCAAGAATGGGGTTGGGCATGGGTTAGGGGGGCGGGGCTCGGGGTGTCTGCCCTTTCCCCCATCCTTAACCATCCTCGTGCCTCCATACAGCTCTGTAATAGTTATTTTTACACATTTTCTCAATGGTTTTGTGCAGAACTATCTTCTCTTTTCACCGAATACAGTGGCCGGGTCTCACTCGTTTCCCTTAATTCGTCACCTAAAGGGTTTTGGGCATCACCCAGTGTTGAGGTTAACACCCCAGTAGGGTGAGAGAGCTGGTCCAAATCACTCACTGGTCTTTTTCCCCTAACAGCATAAATTCACACATCCATGTGTTAGCTCTGTTCATTAGATGAAGCGCAGGTAGGGGAAGGCTTCCAGTCTTCCTCAGCAAACTGGCTTCTTTGATGTGTTAATTTTCAAAGATGTAATACTTTATGTGTGGTTGTTGTTACTGTGTAAGTTTCCTCTGAGATTGAAACATTCCATCCTGCAGGGAAGCTCCTTAAGCAGGAAGGTTAAACAGATCCCAGTAGTTTCCCCATCCCTTAATTCGCCATCTTGGTTGATACTCAAAAGTCAGAGCTGGACAAAAGAAAAGACCTTTCTATCACTTCCTCATCTGGGGACCTCACAGATTTGTACCCCGTGCAGCACAGAGCAGCTGATTAGGAACACAGCCTTTCTTTGTCCATTTACATTTCAAAGTCTTTGGATCCTCAGGACTATTTTTAGAACCTATCACCATAACTAGCAAGAGAGAGTGCCCTGGGGTTACCCCAGATTGTGGGACCACTTCTAAAATCCAGCAGCTCCATATAAAGCCAGGTTCATATCTTGCCACTACTGTTCATTGACTGCTGGAGACAAACCTAAGGGCTTTGGGCATCACCCAGTGCTGAGGCTAACACCCCAGGAAGGTGAGACCTGCTCCAAATCACCCTGGGTCTTTTTCCCCTGTGGGGCATTTACCCACCACCCCCACAGCTTCCCAGAGTTTTCTTGAGTGTGAGCAGCAGGAAATATTAGATAGAAAGATTTATTGCGGAGAATATCGCGGAGATAAACAGATAGAAAATAAAGGATAGCCTCGAGAGGGACTGGAACCTTTTCCAACGGGCCCCGACTGTCTCTGCCCCAGGGTTTTTATAGAGACGCCAAGGGGGTGGAGCAAATGACCTCCTCCCCCAGCACAGCCAAGTGCAGACCATCTCAGACACCTGCACTCAGGCCCGTGGTCCTAATCATCCTCTATGTGGATCTGCTGGGTAAAGCCACGAGGAACCCGAGAACGGCCCCCCACAGCTGGGTAAAGCCACGAGGAACCCGAGAACGGCCCCCCACATTCCCCTAACAGCATAAATTCAGTAACTAAAGTCAGGCCTCGTCAGAATTTGACCACTGTGGACTGCAATTTGGCTTATTCTTTCTTGAGTAAGTTTCAAATCAAAATGTGTCCATGGAGACAAAACTCAAGATACACTGGATGTGCACTCTCCTTTCCTGGCCTTTCCAAGACCTCTCCATAACCTAATGTATCTTGTCTAGAAGATATGAAGTAAAATTTAAATTCTCTGCCATATTCTCTGTCTGGGATTTCCCTAATGAAACACCACACACCCACACACAGGTGCCTTAAACTATAGGAACCCACTGTCTTGTAGTTCTTTATGAGTCTCAGAGTTCAAAATCAGGGTATTCCCTGAGAACTTTCTCCTGAGATTCTCCTGAGAACTTTGAGAGTGACTGTACCCTCTCTCCACAGCAGTTTGCTGACCACCTTTGATGCTCCATGACTGTGTGGAAATATCACCCCAATCTCTCCCTTCCTCTGCATGTGGCCTCTTCCTGTGTGTCTGTGTCCAATCTCCCCTTCATATGGGGATACAGCCAGGTGGGATGGGTCCACTCTAGTGGTGTCTCCATGGCTTATTTCCCAGCGAGGCCACTCTCTGAGTAGGAGGTTGGACTAGAACACGACTGTGAGAAGTCTACAACTGAACCACAGTGTCTGCTTTTGAAAGGCTTCTGTTCCATTGGTGTTTAATAGACAAACGGAAGATCCCTTTTGTATTTTCAGCTGTATTAAAAAAAGAATTTAAAATAGGACTCAGAAGGAAGTTAGTTCAAGGGCAATTTTATTAGCGTTCGAGAGAAAAACAATAGTACAGGTGAACTAAAAGTCCTGGCAGGCGAGAAGACCCCAGGACGTCAGGGATGGCATGCTTATTGCCAAACCGAGCAAAGGATTGCACTAGGAAAACAGAAATGAGACAGAAAGAAAGGAAAAGCACTCCCAAGATGGGACATGGGCTAGTGAGCTGAGGAAAGAGCCCACGAGGTGTGTGGCCACTCAGGAAATAGCACTCCATAGGACCCTATTGTCCTCACCTTCCCATGTGTTAGCTCTGTTCATTAGATGAAGCGCAGGTAGCGAAAGGCTTCCAGTCTTCCTCAGCAAACTGGCTTCTTTGATGTGTTAATTTTCAAAGATGTAATATTTTATGTGTGGTTGTTGTTACTGTGTAACAGTTTCCTCTGAGATTGAAACATTCCATCCTTCATGGAAGTTCCTTAAGCCAGAAGGTAAACAAATCCCAATAGCTTCAGGAAGTTCCTGAAACTGACCAAACTCACTAGGCCCCCACCCTGCCAGAGTAAGCAATAGAAAAAGACCTTCAAAGAAGACTCAGGGACCAGATCAACTGCATCCTGGGAGAAGCAGAAACCAGCTGAGCTGATAGGAAGAGGAAGAGGCTTAGACCAAGTGAGGCAGCTGGAAAGGACACTGTCCAACCCGTTGAGCTACCCGTAGACGATGCAGTGTGTTCCAGGTTTCCAGCTTCTGTGAGCTGTCTCCCATGCCAGGGTGGGCCTTGGTGATGCAGCTGTCTTTGAGACATTTCTGTTCCTGTAAGTAACCCCTTATCTATATCCTGTAAAGAACGCCAATAAAACTCAATGGTTCTCCAACTTGGACTTTGGTGAGATCTCTCATAGGCCCCCATCTGTGAGTTCACATGTGTGTTGCATCTCCTCAGGAAAATGTTTTGTCACACAGAAGGTATATGTATTGTGTGTGTATGCACACATATGCATAGGTGCCCCCTGAAGCAAGAAGAGAGAGCGTCAGAGTCCCTGGAGTTGGAGTTACAATCTGTTGTGAGCTGCTTGATATGGGTGCTGGGAACCAAACTTGGGTCCTCTGTAGAGCAGCAAGCTCTCTTATTGCTGAACCATCTTCTCTCCAGCCCCTGGAGTGTCAATGTTGATATTTCCACTCAGTCCCCATCTACGGCCGCCGCGTTGGTGAGACCTTTAAGTAAAAAGATGGTCTATCATTAATTGCTGAGTTCTTGCATCAGAATCACGTGTGACATCTTACACCAGTGAATGACGAGGGAGGACTGCAGAAGAGAGACAGACCTGGAAGTTTATTGAAAAGTACAAAAGCAGTTCCCTGCAGCCAGGAGAGGGATTTGAAAACGAGCAGCTGGTTGCTGTTGCCTTTTCTCTGAGGGGTGGTTGACTTCTGACTTTTGGCTTTAAGTACCTTCTTTTATGTGTTTCAAAGAAGCCTGGATCCGGTCATACGTAAAATATGAATTGATATGAACCTGATCTTCTTTGGCTAATGTGAATGTAGAAGGAGAATACCGATTGTTTGTTGGCTCTGGTGGGAGTACACAGGCTTAGGGAAGCCCGGTGAAATTTTCCAGCAGGGAGGAAGAACCAGCTAATGAAAAAGGAGAGCAAAGGCTGAGATCAGCTGGCATGGTGATGTGTGGTGAAGTATTATATCCCCCAATAGACTGTGTTACCCAATAAAATGTACCTGAGGATCAGAGGAAAAAGCCAGCCACTATAGTAAACATAGAAGTCAGGCAATGGCAGCACACACCTTTAATCCTATCACTTGGGAGACAGGGATCTGTCTGGATCTCTTTGAATTCAAGGGCATACTGAGAACAGAGCCAGGCATGGTGGTACATGCCTTTAATCTCAGCACTAACCATAGAGGTCTGGAGGTCTGAACAGACTAACAGGAAGTGACAGAGCTGGACAGGAAGAGGAAGCAATGTAGCTGAGCTGGGAGAGCAAATGAGGCAGCAGAACAGAAAAGCAAATAGGTGTGGGTGTACAGGAAGTAGCTCTCTTTGGAGACTGAGGTGTCGGTGAGGTGAGGTTAGCTTGTGGCTTTTCCTATTCCTCTGGTCTCTCAGGTTTTCATTCATATATCTGGCTCTGGGTTTTTATTTAATAAGACCGTTTAGCAAATTCGTCTAAAGTGATAAATCCACACAATTGGTATTTCTGTTCTGAGCCCATCAACTAGGCAGAGTTTACAGTAAAACCTGGTCTAGGAAATGACTTCTGGTTCCACCAGGAGGTAGATGTGTTATCCTTGGGCCTGTAACCTTGCCTTTTTACAAAGCTTGCTCCTAACTCCAGTTGAAATACACAGTGTGTTGAGTAATGCCACATGCCCAGGGAAGGATTGTGCAGGGAAAGAAAACAGGAGGTCCATGGTGAGGCTTTAGATGAGAAAGTCAGGGGAGGTCCCATGGAGGAGATGAGTTTAGAATCAAGACCCTAAACAAGTTGGGAGCAAACCATGCTGGCCCAGGAGTTCCAACCCATCCCCACCCCCTGTCTTCAAGTCCATCCTTGGAGGTGGGCAGAGTTATTACTAATCCTTCTCTCTGGCCCCAAGGCCTGTTGGCCTCTCCCCCCAAACAACCTTAGCTCCTGCACTACAGGTTCCCACAGCCTGTCCTTGCTGCCGGTCCCCACGGTGGCCTTCTCACAAGGTCCCACTCCCCTCCCACCTAATTCCCTTCCACCTAAATCCTCCTCTTGCTATGCAGAGAGGGTGGAGGCTGACCTCCTGTGTGAACACCTGGAGTCCCCTCAGGCCTGCCACAGTCCCCTGAAGCTTTGCCCTTTGTCCCTTCTTGAATTCCAGTCCCTCAGGATTCTGACTGGCTTCACTCACCCTTCCTCTGGGTCCTTTTGCCTCAGCCACTCACTCAGACTGCCCAGAGACAGCCTCCACTTCCGCCTTCTCCCTACCTCACCCAGAGTAGCATACGAACAAGCCCAGACGAGCGTCCACCTCCCTGATCTTGTTTATCTGTGAGGACAGAATGGCTGTAGACCTGAAGTCCCTCTTCAGGTAGGCTGGCTGAAACTGCTTGGGTCTTCGGTGGCTTGCCAGAGTGATACCAGACAAACTCTTAACTTCATGACAATCCCACCTGCGTACTAAACAGCATGACCCTGGGTGCCCAGACAGTCGACAACAGCCAAGGCTATGGCTGAGAAAAAGGAAATTAAAAAGAAAAGAAGCAGAGCCTTCATTCCAGGAAATCCCCGGACTCCCAGAAAGACAAGACTAGCCTTCACTTTTATTAGCCTATCCCTTCCCCAGACTAGCCTCAACTCATGGCAATCCTCTTGTCTTGGCCTACCCAAGGGTTGGGATTGCCAGAGGGAGCTACTGTGTCTGGTTCCCCTCATTTTCTTTTTAGCCTGTGTCTGTAACCACCATCGTCTCCTATGCCTGCTCCTCCTCTTCCTCCCTCCTCCCTTACTGCTCAGTTGGTGCTCCACTTAGTTATTGGTTCTGAGAAGGGAAAAACAGGTCCAGTTTGAAGGCAAAAACTGATGCAGCCAGCCCCGTGCAGAGCACGTGAGCACGCATGCCTCACGAGCTGCGCCCCCGTCCTTCATTTACTTATTTAAAAATACGTTTGAAAATTGTGAAAGTACTCCCTGCTTCTAGGGGACCCTAGCAAGTGCCCTGGTCTGTAGAAAACGAAAACAGTCTTCCCCTTGCCCTTTGCACCTGTGGTTGTTCATGCCCTGCTGCCTGCCTCTGGCCCCTCCGCTGCTCCCCCAGGAAGCCTGAAGCTGCTTTTCGGTTCAACTCTGTGAGTTCTGGGCACATCTCCAGCTTGGAGCCTTGTGTGACACTGACCCAGCCCCCCTCGTCTCTCTGAACAGTGAGAAAATGCAGGCTCAGGTCATCTGGACTCAGGCCGATGGCCATCCTTTAGTCGTCCAGTTCTGTTGGGGCTTTGAATATATATTCCTGTTCTGAGGTCGCCTGAAAGAGAAGGGAACCGCCCATTCCCTCCCACAGGACTGCAGAGGAGCATGGCTGCCGATCTTGACTTAGATAGTGACTTCCCAGATTCCTGAGTGTCTGCAGCCCTGACTGTGTGTGTGGCCCCGACTCAGAAATGTCCAATGAATGAGTAATGAAGGGACGGCTGAGCAGTCCCACCTTCCCAAGCCAACCTGCCCTCCTACCCAGCAGGCCAGCGGAAACCCCGCAGAGAATTCTTGGGACTCAGGAGCCGGTGTCCTAGCTTGAGACAGGAGCCAGGCTGAGAACTCACAACTCTGGGTTGGAACTTTCTTTGCACAGTGGCTTCTCATTTTATGCCCGTAAGATCTCTTGAACAACTTACCAGAACATTCCTGCGTTTTATTTTGAGGACCAAAAATATCCCATCAATAAAGATAAATATGCCCACGATCTATATTCTCCCATCTCTTAATCCGTAAGCACTCCGGCTTTGGAGCACAGCAGATGCACCGTCCCCTCTCTCGGGCACATTTCTTTCCTTGCTGATTTCCTCGCTCTCCCTCCCCCAGTGACTCATGCCCACGTTCCCTGCAGGCAGCTGGCTCCCTGGCCCTCCCAGCCTGCAGGGATGCCTCAGGGTCTGGCTCCCCTTGAGACTTGGCTCTGCATTACAGGGAGACCTTTTATACTCCTTTCCCTCCTGAGCAGCCACCTCGCGACTCTTATTAATTAAGCGCTGATTTATCGTCTGTGTATTTCTTCCACTGTCCACTGCAGGCAGGGGAGGATGGAAGACTGGCCCAGAATGCCTTGCTTACAGTTGCACAGGATGGGAGCTGTCTGAGCTTGCAGCCTTCTCCCAAGGTAAGTAGCTAGAATTCTGAGAACCACTGCGCCTTCGTATCCCTAAGACAGGGAGCGTTGACAGGTATTCCTCAAGAGGGAGAATGCTCCTGAAAAGGACAGGGCCTCAGTAAAGTCCTGTAGAGAACTAGTGTCACTGAGATCGATCTCAAGACAAGCCAGGCAGGGTGGGCTTTACTACTCCAGGAGGAGGCGTGGCAGATGGACAGTGGCTGGCTGGCTGGCTGGTTGAGTTGGCCACCATCAGAGTCAGAACATACTGACCACCCACCCCTTTCTACACCTTATCACCATGAGCACATCAAGGTTCAGAACTGCATGCCGTGTTCTCATCCACGGGCCTCGGAGTTTCTACTGCAGCACATACCCAGCCCAGGACTTGTGTGTGTTCCATAAAACACAAGAACTGGAATAGTCATGGAAGTTCCATCATGTGGTGGTGAGGGATGTGGTTGGGGAGAGAAAACAAATGTTTTCTTAACCACTGACTGCGTGAGGTAGTTGTGGCTTATTCACACAGTGGAGCACTATGCAGCAGTGGAATGGACGAGCCCTGCCGCACACGACATGAATGGATGCCACCATCCTAAGTTTGGCCCAAGAAAAGCCAAGCACAGAAAGTCACGTGATGCATGATTTCATTCGCATAACGTTTAGGGACTCAATCAGAACTAATATTTGGTGTAATAGTTCTGATGACTAATTAGTTCTGATTACTAACACCTCGTATTAGTAATCCAATCATGTCTACCTCAGAGGAGGTGGAAGTGACTGGGACAGGGATAGGGATGCTTAGGGAAGCCTGAGAATGTGTGGTTTGTTGAGCAGCAGTCATGCAGCTGAGCTCAGGATGATAGCTGTCAGTCTATGCACTGGTGGCTTTTCTGAAGTATGTGACACTTCCAGTCAGCTTTTAAAAGCTTAGTCTTTCATGCCTATCTCTACTTTCAGAGCTGTCAAAGGAGGCTGAGAAGGACAGTGCATGTAAAGGGTGAAATCCATAATTCACTAAGCACTGGATTAATAGCTGTTACTAATTAGTACTCAGTAAACATCTGGGCAATTAAGCTGTACTTAGCCAACCTCCTTCCCACTCTGAACTCCTTCAGTCTCCATGGCTAGAGACCTGCCCTTCCAAGAGCCACCGTGGGCCCCCATCATACTCTCCCCCCAGCATCCCCAGCCTCTGTGGAGAATGGTGCCTCCATCCCACCTAGCAGTTCAGAAGGACCTCCTCCAGGTCCCTGACCCCTGCAGAGAGGGTTCCCTGAACTGTGATGTGACCACCTAGTCATTCCTCCGTGTCTGAGCCATAATTGTGACCCATGGCATTTCTACTTTCAACTTCCTCAGACCAGATATCAGATTAGGAATCCCCACTGTGGTGGTATTGTGTTCCCCAAAATATTGTGTATGCTAATAAACTTATCTGGGGTCAGAGAACAGGACAGCCACAATATTAAACATAGAGGTTAGGCAGTGGTAGCATACGCCTTTAATCCTGGCATTCCAGAGGCAGAAATTCATGTGTTCAAGGATACACCCAAGCATGGTGACCCACGCCTTTAATCCCAGAAAGCCAGCCTTTAATCCCAGGGTGTGGTGGTAGAAAGGAGAAAGGTATATAAGGCATGAGGACCAGAAACTAGAGGCATTTGCCCTGGAGAGGCATTTGCCCTGGTTAGGCATTTGCCCAGGAGAGGCATTTGCCCAGGAGAGGCATTTGCCCTGGAGAAGCATTCAGGCTTCTAGCTGCAGTTCAGCTGAGACCCATTTTAGATGAAGACTCAGAGGCCTCCAGTCTGAGGAAACAAGACCAGCTGAGGATCCGGCGAGGTGAGATAGTTGTGGCTCGTTCTATCTCTCTGACCTTCCAGTGTTCACCCCAATAACTGGCTCAGGTTTGATTTTATTAATAAGAACTTTTAAGATTCATGCTACACCCCACTCTCTGTGTCCCACAGACTTCCTGCAGCGCATTTAGCGCAGAGAACAGCACTGGGGATGAAGATGCCCTGAGGGCTTCTCCATCTGCACGAGCCCTCAGGAGAGGAAACTGGAGAGGCAAAGCGAAGCTCCATGAGGAAACAGACCTGTGAAGCCTGGGTGCAGGGGAGAGGAGGGAGGGGAGGAGAGAGGAGGGGAGGGGAAGGAGAGGGAAAGGGAGGGAAGAAGGGAGGGAAGGAGGGAAGGGAAGGGAAGGAGGAAAGGGAAGAAGGGAAGGGAAGGGAAAGAGGGAAGGGAAGGGAAGAAGGGAAGGGAATGGAAGGGAAGGAGGGAAGGGAAGGAGGGAATGGAAGGGAAGAGAGAATAAGCAAACAAATGAGGTAGCAAAGTCATCTGTCCTTCCTGTCTGAGGTGACAACGACCTGGCTCCATCCCTTCTCTAACATCCCTTTCTATATTAAGGTTAAGGTGGATTGGGCTAGGATAGGCACTAAACCTGCCGTTACTGGTTTCTTCACAAGAAGAGGCCCATTTGGACACCGTCACACAGATGCTTACATAGTGGAGAAGGTCCTGGCCCTGCTTAACGTTACGTCAACTTGACACACTCCAGAGTCCTTTGGGAAGAGGGACTCTCACCTGAGAAAATACCCCCATAAGATCTGTCTGTAGGCGAGTCTGCGAGACGTTCTCTTGGTTAATGATGGATGTGGGTAGGCCCGGCTCACTGTGGGCAGTGCCATCTCTGGGCAGGTGGTCCTGGGTAGTATCAGAAAGCAGACTGAGCAAGGCTTGAGAAGCAAGCCAGTAAGCTGGTAAATGGCACTCCTCCATGACCTCTGCATCAGCTCCTGCCTCCACGTTCCTGCCTTGCATTCCTTCCCATGACTTCCCTGCATGACGGACTACAAACTTGAAACCCAAGTTGCTTTTGGTCATGGTGTTTATCACAGCAACAGAAACCCTCACCAACACAGCCCTGCAAACACGGCCCAGGGCTAGAGTGATGATTCCCAGCGACAGTGTGCCGGGAGTTAGAGGATCGAGGAGGGTCCTCCCTTCAGCCTTCAGAAAACACGTGGTCTCTGAAGCTGGGAGATGGGTAATATCTGGGATCTAACATCATTTCTGGCACTGTGGTATGGTAACCTGGGAAACTGACAATTACCCATTATTCACTGAGATCTGAAATAGCTCAGAAATGAGGCTGAGGGCCTGGAGTCAGGTAACCAGGCGTTTCTGCTGTGGTAAGGAAGCACACAACGTACCTCCAAAGCAGAGTTTTACTGAGGCACAGTAGGGTTCCCTGTCCCCAGCATTCAAACTGCCGGTTTTTCTCTCAGGAGTGCATACATGTCGTGAGCCCACTGACTTCCGAACTTAACTCACTTGTATGTGGGAGGTTGGTGAGCCATGGCTTGTAACTGTTTAATGGAGACACGATTCCACATTCCAAATAAATGCCTCACAATTATACGTTAATAAGCACCTTCATTCATAACCTGAGATATGTTCACCTTTTGGTTTCACTTCCTTCTTGGAAAAGCAGCATTACTGAGATTCACAGACTAACTCTTGTTTCCGTGAGACTCATTGCCAGGCTGTTACGTACTAAATGTGCCTTCTTCCTTACGTCCTGTGTGGAGGGGGCATGCTAGAGTGTAGACGACAAGCAAGAGAGATTCGATGAAGCATAGTCAGTATCCCTAGCTAACTAACGTGCACACACGCCCCTCCGTTTACGGTGGGGTCATCATGCTCCTCTGCACCCACGGTAAGATAAATACAGTGAAAATGCCCTTTCACCCACCAGCACCCTAGCTCAGCAGCACCGCTCACTTGCTCGCTTGCTCACTTCTGAGTCCTGGTTCATGGCTGCAGTTCCCAGCCCCGTGAGGGAATGTCATTTCACGTTCAGCCCATTGAGAGATGGCAGTTCCAAGCGGTTTCCAGGGAAGATTGCACATCCGTTCCATACAGCTGCTATGCTGAAAACTCCAAGTTGAACTAGCGTCAGGTTGCCACGATTCCACAAATGTAGGACCCAGCATCTGACCATCTTCATGATCTTCTCAGAGAGGGCAAGAGAACAGGGGTGATGGTGGGGCTTGAGAGTGCCTCACAAAGGCTTGGTCCCATTGCGGAGATGTTGGGATGAGGCAGAGTCCAGGGGAGCCGTGGGAGCATCTCCCTTCGAGGGAGAGAAGTTGTTCTCACGGACCCCCGTTAGTTCTCATCCTCTTTTGTTATAAAGAACTGACATGCTGCCCAGCAGCTGGATGGCTTCCGGTCTATGGTGTGGCCTCTTTCCCTCAAGTGATCCCCCATCATCTTGATACCATCCACTATTCAGTTCCTAACAGAGCCACACTGATGCCCATGTATATGCTGTGAACCAAATCAAAACGTGTGTGCGCTCGTGAGCTTGCTTACGTGCATGTGCGTGTGTGTGCACGTGTGTGTGTGCGTGTGTGTGTGTGTGTGTGTGTGTGTGTGTGTGTGTGTGTTTCTGGGGAGCCAACCCAGGCACCACGCCCCTACACTCTACCACCAAGCTGTACCATCTACCCAAACCTCCCTTCTTTTAATTTATTGTTTTTTGTTTTGTTGTTTGTTGCTTTTAGAGTTGTTAGCTATCTCAAGCTGACTACAAACTTCTCTGTAACAGAGAGTAAATAACCTTGAACTCAAGCTTTGGAACCTCCTACTTCTTCCTCCTGAGTCATGGGAATACAAGTGTGACCACCATCCCCAGCTGTGCCTCTGGCATGCCAGACAAGCACTCTGCCTACAGCTACATCTCCAGCCCCAAACTTCTTTTATTGATAAATGCTCTGCATCAGGTATTTTGTTACAGCACTGGGGGAAAAATTAACATGAGGAGGGTGTTGAAGACAACATCAAAAATTTTTGACACTGTTTCTTGTCATATATGGATTCATGCAAAAGGATGGATTATCTTAGTGTATGTTGTGTAATTATGCCAGAAATTCTTGATTTAAGTAATACTTGAGTCAAAATATTTTAAGAAGAATTTTTGTGTGTTTATAGTTTGTATTTCCTGAAGACGCACATCCTCCGCAGCATGTGAGGTCAGACAGAACTGGAATATGAGATCAGTCACCTGCAAAGTGTAGAAGGTTCTACTTGATTGAGCTTTTTCCAGCACCAAGTTTCCAACAACGAAAGCCGCCATTTGTCTTGGCAGAGGAACTCTGTGAAAATCTGCATTCTGACAACTGTCAAAGTCCTTTGGAGAGGGATCAGACAGAAAACTGAAACAGGTGTTTAGCCAGTCCAGATTTTCAATCAAATAATTATTCGATCAATTATCTTACCACAGGAAGCTTTGGGTCTTGCAAAAGACTGGATCATCTCCTCTTCCTTTTCTGTTATTTAAGATGAAAAAAAAAAAAACAATAAAGGAAACTGAGCATTGAATTTGTTTAGGCACCAAAGCCCAGAAGTTTTTTGGAAAAGAGGGACTTGGGATACGGCTTAGTGGAGAAGGGTTTGCTGGGCATGGCCAGGGCACGGGTCTGAACCCCAGTACCACCACTACCATGTCACACACACACAGAGAGAGAGAGAGAGACAGACAGACAGACAGACAGACGGACAGACAGACAGAGATAGAGAAACAGATATAGAGACAGAGACAACAACAGAGATGGAGACAGAGAAACTGTGAATGCTCATCAAGAAGGGAAAAGAGACTAGAAAGCAGTTGACAAAATAATCCTAGCCTTTATTTGGGGGAAACCTTGCTGAGGGGGTCCCTAAAATTCAGAGCCCACTGTGTGCTCACAATCTCCCAGGGGTGCTTATAGGCAGAAGCAGAAAGGGGGTTGAAGTTTCCCATTCACCCCAAGTTTTGCCATTGCTAGGGATAACCAACAAACAGTCAGTTAGAAGACATTAGATGGTCCACAAGCATCTTTCCCAGTTGGCTATTGCTGGGGCCCATGGAGCAGGCAGGCAAGAGACTAGACACATGAGTCATTTCAGTTCTGGGGCCCAAATTACTGTAGTTGTGGGAACTGTTACAGTTAACTACACGGAGGAGCTCCACAAAGTGCTGTGGCCCCAGATAGTGGATTGTGGGGGAAAGTGTGGTTTTCTTGGGTCTCGGAGATTATCACAAAAGCTCATGTTTTTGAAGTGACGTGAACATTATTCAAATAAACTTGACCAAATAGGAAGTTTCAGAAAGAGAAGAGGGGGAGGGAAGGGGTAACAGGGACGGGAGGGAGGAAGGAAGAAAGGACACCATACACACACACACACACACACACACACACACACACACACACACACACA
>CABHPQ010180444.1:3272-25595 GCA_902168405.1 Peromyscus aztecus | reverse complement strand
CAGAACAGGCACAAAACTACACGGAGAAACCCTGTCTCCAAAAAAGAAAAAAAGGGGTTTGGGGGTGGGGATGTGGGCAGAGAGATGGCTCAGCAGTGAAGAGCATGTCCTTGTCTAGCAGAGCACCCAAGTTTGGTTCCCAGCACCAGTACTGAGCAGCTCACAACTATTTGTAACTCTACTTCCAAGGGATCTGACACGATCTTCTTGCCTCCATGGACGCTGCTCTCATGAGCACAAATTCACATGTTCACACACACTTCAAAATAAAATTAAAAAAAAAATCTTTAGGACTGAGAGATGGCTCAGTGGCTAAGAGCACTTGCTGCTCTTGCAGAGGACCTGGGATTTGGTTCCTAGTGTTCACGTGGTGGCTTATAGTCATCCTGTAATTTCAGTTCCTGGGAAACTAGCGTCCTATTCTGACCTCCTCAGGCATCAGGCATGCACATGCTACACACACATGCAGAGAAAACATTCATACATGTAAAATAAAAATAAATATTTTTTTTCCAATTTAAAATGTCTTTAAAATGGCAATGTGTTTTATCCCTGAAGATGTTGAGCATGCTACATACCCCCTGTGCTGCCCTTCCCTGCTTTGTTTGAAGTGGGGGTAGTGAGGAAACCCTAGCAGTGGAGCAGACTTGGTTGGTCGGGGTGGCACACTCCTGTAATCCCAGCAGTTGGGAAGCTGAGGCAATAGGCTTGCTGGAAGTTTGAGGCCAGCTTGGGCTACAGAATAAGACTGTCTCAAAAAATAAAAATGGAAAAATAACAATGACCACTTACCAGCCTTTAAAGTTTTGTTCCTAATCTGGAATTTAGCCTTACCTTCAAGGGTTCACTTTGCGGTTGTGAGGATTAAAATGTCCATCCTCCTTGACAGTGGCAGTCACTCTGTAGAAGCCTTCTGACGTAGTAGATAGCTGGTCTGCCTATGACCTTGAAGCACCACCCCTAGAGATGCAGCAGGTACCTAGCTATGACCTTGAAGTACATGCCCTTGGGGTGTGGTCTCTTGGAGACCCTTAAGACCTGAGATGTACGTAGGCATCTCTCTGTCTATGCTCCCTTTGTGGGACTTGGATGGGGGACTGATTCAGGTGGCCGGAACAGTGTTCCAGAACCTGTGTCAATTCTGTTCTGTACCGTGAGTTTTTTCCCTTAATAAATTCTTTGCCCTTTAAACAGACTCCGTGGATTTCTCCTTATATTCTCCAAGTTGGTTAGTTCATTTGACGCAAAGCATCCCACTAGAGTCAATAAGAAATCTTTTTTTTGTTGTCCTATGGAAGGCAGCTCGGCTGTGTCACACTACCAGACAGCCTGGCTCCCAGGTAGCACCAGCCACTGCTAAGCCGCCCTGGCAGGAGGTCTCGTCCCTGCACATCTGTTACTGTGAGTTTGCGTGGTTTGTTTGGCTAAAACACCTACTCATTAGAGGGAGCGGGGCAAGGTCTCAGGTATCTGAGGCTGACCTTGAACTCATGACCTTCCTGCCTTCATTTCTGAAGGGCTGGTTGTACAGGCCTGCATCACCACACCAACAAGTAGCCTACTGCTGACATTCAAGGTGTTTCTAGCGTTCTCCATGGTGTACACGATTCTCCAGGTGTTTCTTTTGAAGAACATCCCACCTGAAGTGGCTCAGGCTCCTTAAACCCCAATATGTTTGTTTGTTTGGATTTCGTTGTTGGTTTTCTTTTTTCTTTTTAATTAGTTCTTTAAGAATTTTGACCATGTTCACTAACTCCTCCCAAATCCATGCCCCCCTTCCCTACCCACTCAACTGTGTCTTTTTTTTTCCTCATCCATCAAACCCAATTTGTGCTGCTCTTTTATTCATGGATATGTGACCTTTCTCTGGAGCTTGGATGGACTACAGTATTAAGGAAAACGGACTCTCTGGCCAGGCGGTGGTGGTGCACGCCTTTAGTCCCAGCACTCAGAAGGCAGAGGCAGGGAGATCTCTGAGTTTGAGGCCAGCCTGGTCTACAGAGTGAGTTCCAGGACAGCCAGGGCTACATAGAGAAACCCTGTCTAAAAAAAAAACAAACAAAAAGAAAACTGACTCTCCACCTCCCAGCAGTTATCAATTACCAGTAGTCCCTCAGCGAGGGGTAGGACTTTATGTCCATCTCTCCTCTCCAAGCGGGATTTGGTTATGTGCAGAATTGCATGGGGCTTGTGCATGCTGTCACAACTGCTGAGTTCAGATGTGCAGCTGCCCTGCTCTATCCAAAGGACACTGTTCCCTTGAAGGACACTGTTCATTCTCTGCCTCTGGCTCTTCCCGGCTCTGCTTCCTATCCCAAAATGATCCCTGAACCTTAGGAGGAGGGGGTGCAGTCAAGGTTCCTTCCTCTTAGGGCTGAGCACTCTGAAGGCTCTCATTCTCCACACCTTGGCTGTTTGTGGGTCTCCATGCTGATCACCATCTACTGCAAATAGAAGCTTCTCTAATGAGGGTTGAGAGATGCTTTATAGGTAAAACAATGTCGTTTTAACATTATGTCAACTAGCAGAATAACTGTAGTGGGCTTTCCCCCACAACTTAAATCCAACCAGAAAGTGGTTATCTGTTTTGTGAGATCGAGTTTTGCTGTGTAGCCTAGGCTTGTCTTGAATTCTTAGCAATCCCCCTGCCTCGGCTTCAGGAACACTGGAGTTACAGATGTGTACCATCAAGCCTAGCTTTACCTCTAGTGTTTTTGCTCATTGCTACATTTGAAATGGTGAGTCAAAGACTAGGGTACCGGAAGGCTGGGGGTGGTGACGTCATAAGTGCCTCACACTGTTCTGAAATGATGTAACCAGACTCCAGTAAAGACTCTGTGAGGAAGCCTGACAGATCGCGTGAGATGAAGCACATCTAACACGCTCCTTTGTTGTTCAGTTGGACGGGGCTGCTTTTCCATTTCTAGCAATGATTTTTAAAAGCCAAATGGGGGAAGAAAACAATTGTTGGAAAAACATTCCTTGGGCTGCCTGTTAGCGGGAGTTGGTTCAGAACCAAATGCAGGGGGACGGCTTGTAGATCAAGAGAAAGTTGAGCCTGCTTACTCATTCTGTTAACCCTGCCACCTCCAGGCGAGCGGAAATTAAACAAAAAGGACCAAGCCTGGAGTTCTCAATACGTGTAATCTCAGAATCTGGGAGGCTGACACAGGAGGACCGCCATGAGTTCAAGACCAGCTTGGCTACAATAATTGAGTATCAGGATGAAAAAGGAGGGCGGAGGGCTGGACAGCTGGCTCAGGAGTCAAGAGCATTTGCTGCTTTTGCAGAGGACCCACGTTATAAACTCGCAACCAACTGTAATTCCAGCTCCAGGCAACTTGATACCCACTTCTAGTCTCTGTAGACACCCACACACATGTGGGCACACACGTGTGTCTGTGCACACACAAACACAACTAATTTTTAAATTAATTAATTAATTTTGTTTGTTTTTTGAGACAGGGTTTCTCTGTGTAGCTTTGGATCCTTTCCTGGAACTCAGCCTGTAGCCCAGGCTGGCTTCGAACTCACAGAGATCCACCTGCTTCTGCCTTCTGAGTGCTGGGATTAAAGGCGTGCACCACCACCACCGCTACCGCCACCACCACCACGCTGCAAAATTAATAATTTTTAATGACATGAAAAGGACCTTTTGGCTTGCCTTTGGAGGCTGGTAGCCAGGCGTGCAGCGAGGCCTAGCCCTGCTCTTAGAGGAATGAACTGAGCAGTGGTCTAATTTAAAAGCCAGGAAAAGGGGCCAGTCTATGAAGCTGGACATCAAAAAAGAAAATAGGGACTTGGCTGAGAAGGTGACCTTGGAGCTAGGTTTCAGGAAGGTGGTCATCCACTTTCTCACACTCACCTTCCCTCGGCTCTCAGAAGATTGGGCTGGAGGTTCTCCAGATGCCACCACAAGCAGTCCAGCTCGGGCTGCCTGCAAAGAAGCAACAAGGCAGGAGCAGGGCGCCTCAGTCACCCGTGCACGAAACCGGAGAACTCCACTTTCTCTCGAGACAGAAGGTTCGGCCTCTGTCTGAATCAAGAAGGATTTTAAAACCACTTTAGGTGGGAGCCTGTTATGACCAGCAGGAGACTCTCCATGACCTCCTTCAAGAATGGGGTTGGGCATGGGTTAGGGGGGCGGGGCTCGGGGTGTCTGCCCTTTCCCCCATCCTTAACCATCCTCGTGCCTCCATACAGCTCTGTAATAGTTATTTTTACACATTTTCTCAATGGTTTTGTGCAGAACTATCTTCTCTTTTCACCGAATACAGTGGCCGGGTCTCACTCATTTCCCTTAATTCGTCACCTAAAGGGTTTTGGGCATCACCCAGTGTTGAGGTTAACACCCCAGTAGGGTGAGAGAGCTGGTCCAAATCACTCACTGGTCTTTTTCCCCTAACAGCATAAATTCACACATCCATGTGTTAGCTCTGTTCATTAGATGAAGCGCAGGTAGGGGAAGGCTTCCAGTCTTCCTCAGCAAACTGGCTTCTTTGATGTGTTAATTTTCAAAGATGTAATATTTTATGTGTGGTTGTTGTTACTGTGTAACAGTTTCCTCTGAGATTGAAACATTCCATCCTGCAGGGAAGCTCCTTAAGCAGGAAGGTTAAACAGATCCCAGTAGTTTCCCCATCCCTTAATTCGCCATCTTGGTTGATACTCAAAAGTCAGAGCTGGACAAAAGAAAAGACCTTTCTATCACTTCCTCATCTGGGGACCTCACAGATTCGTACCCCGTGCAGCACAGAGCAGCTGATTAGGAACACAGCCTTTCTTTGTCCATTTACATTTCAAAGTCTTTGGATCCTCAGGACTATTTTTAGAACCTATCACCATAACTAGCAAGAGAGAGTGCCCTGGGGTTACCCCAGATTGTGGGACCACTTCTAAAATCCAGCAGCTCCATATAAAGCCAGGTTCATATCTTGCCACTACTGTTCATTGACTGCTGGAGACAAACCTAAGGGCTTTGGGCATCACCCAGTGCTGAGGCTAACACCCCAGGAAGGTGAGACCTGCTCCAAATCACCCTGGGTCTTTTTCCCCTGTGGGGCATTTACCCACCACCCCCACAGCTTCCCAGAGTTTTCTTGAGTGTGAGCAGCAGGAAATATTAGATAGAAAGATTTATTGCGGAGAATATCGCGGAGATAAACAGATAGAAAATAAAGGATAGCCTTGAGAGGGACTGGAACCTTTTCCAACGGGCCCCGACTGTCTCTGCCCCAGGGTTTTTATAGAGACGCCAAGGGGGTGGAGCAAATGACCTCCTCCCCCAGCACAGCCAAGTGCAGACCATCTCAGACACCTGCACTCAGGCCCGTGGTCCTAATCATCCTCTATGTGGATCTGCTGGGTAAAGCCACGAGGAACCCGAGAACGGCCCCCCACAGCTGGGTAAAGTCACGAGGAACCCGAGAACGGCCCCCCACATTCCCCTAACAGCATAAATTCAGTAACTAAAGTCAGGCCTCGTCAGAATTTGACCACTGTGGACTGCAATTTGGCTTATTCTTTCTTGAGTAAGTTTCAAATCAAAATGTGTCCATGGAGACAAAACTCAAGATACACTGGATGTGCACTCTCCTTTCCTGGCCTTTCCAAGACCTCTCCATAACCTAATGTATCTTGTCTAGAAGATATGAAGTAAAATTTAAATTCTCTGCCATATTCTCTGTCTGGGATTTCCCTAATGAAACACCACACACCCACACACAGGTGCCTTAAACTATAGGAACCCACTGTCTTGTAGTTCTTTATGAGTCTCAGAGTTCAAAATCAGGGTATTCCCTGAGAACTTTCTCCTGAGATTCTCCTGAGAACTTTGAGAGTGACTGTACCCTCTCTCCACAGCAGTTTGCTGACCACCTTTGATGCTCCATGACTGTGTGGAAATATCACCCCAATCTCTCCCTTCCTCTGCATGTGGCCTCTTCCTGTGTGTCTGTGTCCAATCTCCCCTTCATATGGGGTTACAGCCAGGCGGGATGGGTCCACTCTAGTGGTGTCTCCATGGCTTATTTCCCAGCGAGGCCACTCTCTGAGTAGGAGGTTGGACTAGAACACGACTGTGAGAAGTCTACAACTGAACCACAGTGTCTGCTTTTGAAAGGCTTCTGTTCCATTGGTGTTTAATAGACAAACGGAAGATCCCTTTTGTATTTTCAGCTGTATTAAAAAAAGAATTTAAAATAGGACTCAGAAGGAAGTTAGTTCAAGGGCAATTTTATTAGCGTTCGAGAGAAAAACAATAGTACAGGTGAACTAAAAGTCCTGGCAGGCGAGAAGACCCCAGGACGTCAGGGATGGCATGCTTATTGCCAAACCGAGCAAAGGATTGCACTAGGAAAACAGAAATGAGACAGAAAGAAAGGAAAAGCACTCCCAAGATGGGACATGGGCTAGTGAGCTGAGGAAAGAGCCCACGAGGTGTGTGGCCACTCAGGAAATAGCACTCCATAGGACCCTATTGTCCTCACCTTCCCATGTGTTAGCTCTGTTCATTAGATGAAGCGCAGGTAGCGAAAGGCTTCCAGTCTTCCTCAGCAAACTGGCTTCTTTGATGTGTTAATTTTCAAAGATGTAATATTTTATGTGTGGTTGTTGTTACTGTGTAACAGTTTCCTCTGAGATTGAAACATTCCATCCTTCATGGAAGTTCCTTAAGCCAGAAGGTAAACAAATCCCAATAGCTTCAGGAAGTTCCTGAAACTGACCAAACTCACTAGGCCCCCACCCTGCCAGAGTAAGCAATAGAAAAAGACCTTCAAAGAAGACTCAGGGACCAGATCAGCTGCATCCTGGGAGAAGCAGAAACCAGCTGAGCTGATAGGAAGAGGAAGAGGCTTAGACCAAGTGAGGCAGCTGGAAAGGACACTGTCCAACCCGTTGAGCTACCCGTAGACGATGCAGTGTGTTCCAGGTTTCCAGCTTCTGTGAGCTGTCTCCCATGCCAGGGTGGGCCTTGGTGATGCAGCTGTCTTTGAGACATTTCTGTTCCTGTAAGTAACCCCTTATCTATATCCTGTAAAGAACGCCAATAAAACTCAATGGTTCTCCAACTTGGACTTTGGTGAGATCTCTCATAGGCCCCCATCTGTGAGTTCACATGTGTGTTGCATCTCCTCAGGAAAATGTTTTGTCACACAGAAGGTATATGTATTGTGTGTGTATGCACACATATGCATAGGTGCCCCCTGAAGCAAGAAGAGAGAGCGTCAGAGTCCCTGGAGTTGGAGTTACAATCTGTTGTGAGCTGCTTGATATGGGTGCTGGGAACCAAACTTGGGTCCTCTGTAGAGCAGCAAGCTCTCTTATTGCTGAACCATCTTCTCTCCAGCCCCTGGAGTGTCAATGTTGATATTTCCACTCAGTCCCCATCTACGGCCGCCGCGTTGGTGAGACCTTTAAGTAAAAAGATGGTCTATCATTAATTGCTGAGTTCTTGCATCAGAATCACGTGTGACATCTTACACCAGTGAATGACGAGGGAGGACTGCAGAAGAGAGACAGACCTGGAAGTTTATTGAAAAGTACAAAAGCAGTTCCCTGCAGCCAGGAGAGGGATTTGAAAACGAGCAGCTGGTTGCTGTTGCCTTTTCTCTGAGGGGTGGTTGACTTCTGACTTTTGGCTTTAAGTACCTTCTTTTATGTGTTTCAAAGAAGCCTGGATCCGGTCATACGTAAAATATGAATTGATATGAACCTGATCTTCTTTGGCTAATGTGAATGTAGAAGGAGAATACCGATTGTTTGTTGGCTCTGGTGGGAGTACACAGGCTTAGGGAAGCCCGGTGAAATTTTCCAGCAGGGAGGAAGAACCAGCTAATGAAAAAGGAGAGCAAAGGCTGAGATCAGCTGGCATGGTGATGTGTGGTGAAGTATTATATCCCCCAATAGACTGTGTTACCCAATAAAATGTACCTGAGGATCAGAGGAAAAAGCCAGCCACTATAGTAAACATAGAAGTCAGGCAATGGCAGCACACACCTTTAATCCTATCACTTGGGAGACAGGGATCTGTCTGGATCTCTTTGAATTCAAGGGCATACTGAGAACAGAGCCAGGCATGGTGGTACATGCCTTTAATCTCAGCACTAACCATAGAGGTCTGGAGGTCTGAACAGACTAACAGGAAGTGACAGAGCTGGACAGGAAGAGGAAGCAATGTAGCTGAGCTGGGAGAGCAAATGAGGCAGCAGAACAGAAAAGCAAATAGGTGTGGGTGTACAGGAAGTAGCTCTCTTTGGAGACTGAGGTGTCGGTGAGGTGAGGTTAGCTTGTGGCTTTTCCTATTCCTCTGGTCTCTCAGGTTTTCATTCATATATCTGGCTCTGGGTTTTTATTTAATAAGACCGTTTAGCAAATTCGTCTAAAGTGATAAATCCACACAATTGGTATTTCTGTTCTGAGCCCATCAACTAGGCAGAGTTTACAGTAAAACCTGGTCTAGGAAATGACTTCTGGTTCCACCAGGAGGTAGATGTGTTATCCTTGGGCCTGTAACCTTGCCTTTTTACAAAGCTTGCTCCTAACTCCAGTTGAAATACACAGTGTGTTGAGTAATGCCACATGCCCAGGGAAGGATTGTGCAGGGAAAGAAAACAGGAGGTCCATGGTGAGGCTTTAGATGAGAAAGTCAGGGGAGGTCCCATGGAGGAGATGAGTTTAGAATCAAGACCCTAAACAAGTTGGGAGCAAACCATGCTGGCCCAGGAGTTCCAACCCATCCCCACCCCCTGTCTTCAAGTCCATCCTTGGAGGTGGGCAGAGTTATTACTAATCCTTCTCTCTGGCCCCAAGGCCTGTTGGCCTCTCCCCCCAAACAACCTTAGCTCCTGCACTACAGGTTCCCACAGCCTGTCCTTGCTGCCGGTCCCCACGGTGGCCTTCTCACAAGGTCCTACTCCCCTCCCACCTAATTCCCTTCCACCTAAATCCTCCTCTTGCTATGCAGAGAGGGTGGAGGCTGACCTCCTGTGTGAACACCTGGAGTCCCCTCAGGCCTGCCACAGTCCCCTGAAGCTTTGCCCTTTGTCCCTTCTTGAATTCCAGTCCCTCAGGATTCTGGCTGGCTTCACTCATCCTTCCTCTGGGTCCTTTTGCCTCAGCCACTCACTCAGACTGCCCAGAGACAGCCTCCACTTCCGCCTTCTCCCTACCTCACCCAGAGTAGCATACGAACAAGCCCAGACGAGCGTCCACCTCCCTGATCTTGTTTATCTGTGAGGACAGAATGGCTGTAGACCTGAAGTCCCTCTTCAGGTAGGCTGGCTGAAACTGGTTGGGTCTTCGGTGGCTTGCCAGAGTGATACCAGACAAACTCTTAACTTCATGACAATCCCACCTGCGTACTAAACAGCATGACCCTGGGTGCCCAGACAGTCGACAACAGCCAAGGCTATGGCTGAGAAAAAGGAAATTAAAAAGAAAAGAAGCAGAGCCTTCATTCCAGGAAATCCCCGGACTCCCAGAAAGACAAGACTAGCCTTCACTTTTATTAGCCTATCCCTTCCCCAGACTAGCCTCAACTCATGGCAATCCTCTTGTCTTGGCCTACCCAAGGGTTGGGATTGCCAGAGGGAGCTACTGTGTCTGGTTCCCCTCATTTTCTTTTTAGCCTGTGTCTGTAACCACCATCGTCTCCTATGCCTGCTCCTCCTCTTCCTCCCTCCTCCCTTACTGCTCAGTTGGTGCTCCACTTTGTTATTGGTTCTGAGAAGGGAAAAACAGGTCCGGTTTGAAGGCAAAAACTGATGCAGCCAGCCCCGTGCAGAGCACGTGAGCACGCATGCCTCACGAGCTGCGCCCCCGTCCTTCATTTACTTATTTAAAAATACGTTTGAAAATTGTGAAAGTACTCCCTGCTTCTAGGGGACCCTAGCAAGTGCCCTGGTCTGTAGAAAACGAAAACAGTCTTCCCCTCGCCCTTTGCACCTGCGGTTGTTCATGCCCTGCTGCCTGCCTCTGGCCCCTCCGCCGCTCCCCCAGGAAGCCTGAAGCTGCTTTTCGGTTCAACTCTGTGAGTTCTGGGCACATCTCCAGCTTGGAGCCTTGTGTGACACTGACCCAGCCCCCCTCGTCTCTCTGAACAGTGAGAAAATGCAGGCTCAGGTCATCTGGACTCAGGCCGATGGCCATCCTTTAGTCGTCCAGTTCTGTTGGGGCTTTGAATATATATTCCTGTTGTTCTGAGGTCGCCTGAAAGAGAAGGGAACCGGTCCATTCCCTCCCACAGGACTGCAGAGGAGCATGGCTGCCGATCTTGACTTAGATAGTGACTTCCCAGATTCCTGAGTGTCTGCAGCCCTGACTGTGTGTGTGGCCCCGACTCAGAAATGTCCAATGAATGAGTAATGAAGGGACGGCTGAGCAGTCCCACCTTCCCAAGCCAACCTGCCCTCCTACCCAGCAGGCCAGCGGAAACCCCGCAGAGAATTCTTGGGACTCAGGAGCCGGTGTCCTAGCTTGAGACAGGAGCCAGGCTGAGAACTCACAACTCGGGGTTGGAACTTTCTTTGCACAGTGGCTTCTCATTTTATGCCCGTAAGATCTCTTGAACAACTTACCAGAACATTCCTGCGTTTTATTTTGAGGACCAAAAATATCCCATCAATAAAGATAAATATGCCCACGATCTATATTCTCCCATCTCTTAATCCGTAAGCACTCCGGCTTTGGAGCACAGCAGATGCACCGTCCCCTCTCTCGGGCACATTTCTTTCCTTGCTGATTTCCTCGCTCTCCCTCCCCCAGTGACTCATGCCCACATTCCCTGCAGGCAGCTGGCTCCCTGGCCCTCCCAGCCTGCAGGGATGCCTCAGGGTCTGGCTCCCCTTGAGACTTGGCTCTGCATTACAGGGAGACCTTTTATACTCCTTTCCCTCCTGAGCAGCCACCTCGCGACTCTTATTAATTAAGCGCTGATTTATCGTCTGTGTATTTCTTCCAATGTCCACTGCAGGCAGGGGAGGATGGAAGACTGGCCCAGAATGCCTTGCTTACAGTTGCACAGGATGGGAGCTGTCTGAGCTTGCAGCCTTCTCCCAAGGTAAGTAGCTAGAATTCTGAGAACCACTGCGCCTTCGTATCCCTAAGACAGGGAGCGTTGACAGGTATTCCTCAAGAGGGAGAATGCTCCTGAAAAGGACAGGGCCTCAGTAAAGTCCTGTAGAGAACTAGTGTCACTGAGATCGATCTCAAGACAAGCCAGGCAGGGTGGGCTTTACTACTCCAGGAGGAGGCGTGGCAGATGGACAGTGGCTGGCTGGCTGGCTGGCTGGTTGAGTTGGCCACCATCAGAGTCAGAACAAACTGACCACCCACCCCTTTCTACACCTTATCACCATGAGCACATCAAGGTTCAGAACTGCATGCCGTGTTCTCATCCACGGGCCTCGGAGTTTCTACTGCAGCACATACCCAGCCCAGGACTTGTGTGTGTTCCATAAAACACAAGAACTGGAATAGTCATGGAAGTTCCATCATGTGGTGGTGAGGGATGTGGTTGGGGAGAGAAAACAAATGTTTTCTTAACCACTGACTGCGTGAGGTAGTTGTGGCTTATTCACACAGTGGAGCACTATGCAGCAGTGGAATGGACGAGCCCTGCCGCACACGACATGAATGGATGCCACCATCCTAAGTTTGGCCCAAGAAAAGCCAAGCACAGAAAGTCACGTGATGCATGATTTCATTCGCATAACGTTTAGGGACTCAATCAGAACTAATATTTGGTGTAATAGTTCTGATGACTAATTAGTTCTGATTACTAACACCTCGTATTAGTAATCCAATCATGTCTACCTCAGAGGAGGTGGAAGTGACTGGGACAGGGATAGGGATGCTTAGGGAAGCCTGAGAATGTGTGGTTTGTTGAGCAGCAGTCATGCAGCTGAGCTCAGGATGATAGCTGTCAGTCTATGCACTGGTGGCTTTTCTGAAGTATGTGACACTTCCAGTCAGCTTTTAAAAGCTTAGTCTTTCATGCCTATCTCTACTTTCAGAGCTGTCAAAGGAGGCTGAGAAGGACAGTGCATGTAAAGGGTGAAACCCATAATTCACTAAGCACTGGATTAATAGCTGTTACTAATTAGTACTCAGTAAACATCTGGGCAATTAAGCTGTACTTAGCCAACCTCCTTCCCACTCTGAACTCCTTCAGTCTCCATGGCTAGAGACCTGCCCTTCCAAGAGCCACCGTGGGCCCCCATCATACTCTCCCCCCAGCATCCCCAGCCTCTGTGGAGAATGGTGCCTCCATCCCACCTAGCAGTTCAGAAGGACCTCCTCCAGGTCCCTGACCCCTGCAGAGAGGGTTCCCTGAACTGTGATGTGACCACCTAGTCATTCCTCCGCGTCTGAGCCATAATTGTGACCCATGGCATTTCTACTTTCAACTTCCTCAGACCAGATATCAGATTAGGAATCCCCACTCTCTGTGTCCCACAGACTTCCTGCAGTGCATTAGCGCAGAGAACCGCACTGGGGATGAAGATGCCCTGAGGGCTTCTCCATCTGCACGGAGCCCTAAGGAAACAGCATCTAGAGGCGGGAGGAAACTGGAGAGGCAAAGCGAAGCTCCATGAGGAAACAGACCTGTGAAGCCTGGGTGCAGGGGAGAGGAGGGAGGGGAGGAGAGAGGAGGGGAGGGGAAGGAGAGGGAAAGGGAGGGAAGAAGGGAGGGAAGGAGGGAAGGGAAGGGAAGGAGGAAAGGGAAGAAGGGAAGGGAAGGGAAAGAGGGAAGGGAAGGGAAGAAGGGAAGGGAATGGAAGGGAAGGAGGGAAGGGAAGGAGGGAATGGAAGGGAAGAGAGAATAAGCAAACAAATGAGGTAGCAAAGTCATCTGTCCTTCCTGTCTGAGGTGACAACGACCTGGCTCCATCCCTTCTCTAACATCCCTTTCTATATTAAGGTTAAGGTGGATTGGGCTAGGATAGGCACTAAACCTGCCGTTACTGGTTTCTTCACAAGAAGAGGCCCATTTGGACACCGTCACACAGATGCTTACATAGTGGAGAAGGTCCTGGCCCTGCTTAACGTTACGTCAACTTGACACACTCCAGAGTCCTTTGGGAAGAGGGACTCTCACCTGAGAAAATACCCCCATAAGATCTGTCTGTAGGCGAGTCTGCGAGACGTTCTCTTGGTTAATGATGGATGTGGGTAGGCCCGGCTCACTGTGGGCAGTGCCATCTCTGGGCAGGTGGTCCTGGGTAGTATCAGAAAGCAGACTGAGCAAGGCTTGAGAAGCAAGCTAGTAAGCTGGTAAATGGCACTCCTCCACGACCTCTGCATCAGCTCCTGCCTCCACGTTCCTGCCTTGCATTCCTTCCCATGACTTCCCTGCATGACGGACTACAAACTTGAAACCCAAGTTGCTTTTGGTCATGGTGTTTATCACAGCAACAGAAACCCTCACCAACACAGCCCTGCAAACACGGCCCAGGGCTAGAGTGATGATTCCCAGCGACAGTGTGCCGGGAGTTAGAGGATCGAGGAGGGTCCTCCCTTCAGCCTTCAGAAAACACGTGGTCTCTGAAGCTGGGAGATGGGTAATATCTTGGATCTAACATCATTTCTGGCACTGTGGTATGGTAACCTGGGAAACTGACAATTACCCATTATTCACTGAGATCTGAAATAGCTCAGAAATGAGGCTGAGGGCCTGGAGTCAGGTAACCAGGCGTTTCTGCTGTGGTAAGGAAGCACACAACTTACCTCCAAAGCAGAGTTTTACTGAGGCACAGTAGGGTTCCCTGTCCCCAGCATTCAAACTGCCAGTTTTTCTCTCAGGAGTGCATACATGTCGTGAGCCCACTGACTTCCGAACTTAACTCACTTGTATGTGGGAGGTTGGTGAGCCATGGCTTGTAACTGTTTAATGGAGACACGATTCCACATTCCAAATAAATGCCTCACAATTATACGTTAATAAGCACCTTCATTCATAACCTGAGATATGTTCACCTTTTGGTTTCACTTCCTTCTTGGAAAAGCAGCATTACTGAGATTCACAGACTAACTCTTGTTTCCGCGAGACTCATTGCCAGGCTGTTACGTACTAAATGTGCCTTCTTCCTTACGTCCTGTGTGGAGGGGGCATGCTAGAGTGTGGACGACAAGCAAGAGAGATTCAATGAAGCATAGTCAGTATCCCTAGCTAACTAACGTGCACACACGCCCCTCCGTTTACGGTGGGGTCATCATGCTCCTCTGCACCCACGGTAAGATAAATACAGTGAAAATGCCCTTTCACCCACCAGCACCCTAGCTCAGCAGCACCGCTCACTTGTTCGCTTGCTCACTTCTGAGTCCTGGTTCACGGCTGCAGTTCCCAGCCCCGTGAGGGAATGTCATTTCACATTCAGCCCATTGAGAGATGGCAATTCCAAGCGGTTTCTGGGGAAGAATGCACATCCGTTCCATACAGCTGCTATGCTGAAAACTCCAAGTTGAACTAGCGTCAGGTTGCCACGATTCCACAAATGTAGGACCCAGCATCTGACCATCTTCATGATCTTCTCAGAGAGGGCAAGAGAACAGGGGTGATGGTGGGGCTTGAGAGTGCCTCACAAAGGCTTGGTCCCATTGCGGAGATGTTGGGATGAGGCAGAGTCCAGGGGAGCCGTGGGAGCATCTCCCTTCGAGGGAGAGAAGTTGTTCTCACGGACCCCGGTTAGTTCTCATCCTCTTTTGTTATAAAGAACTGACATGCTGCCCAGCAGCTGGATGGCTTCCGGTCTGTGGTGTGGCCTCTTTCCCTCAAGTGATCCCCCATCATCTTGATACCATCCACTATTCAGTTCCTAACAGAGCCACACTGATGCCCATGTATATGCTGTGAACCAAATCAAAACGTGTGTGCGCTCGTGAGCTTGCTTACGTGCATGTGCGTGTGTGTGCACGTGTGCGTGTGCGTGTGCGTGTGCATGTGTGTGTGTGTGTGTGTGTGTGTGTGTGTTTCTGGGGAGCCAACCCAGGCACCACGCCCCTACACTCTACCACCAAGCTGTACCATCTACCCAAACCTCCCTTCTTTTAATTTATTGTTTTTTGTTTTGTTGTTTGTTGCTTTTAGAGTTGTTAGCTATCTCAAGCTGACTACAAACTTCTCTGTAACAGAGAGTAAATAACCTTGAACTCAAGCTTTGGAACCTCCTACTTCTTCCTCCTGAGTCATGGGAATACAAGTGTGACCACCATCCCCAGCTGTGCCTCTGGCATGCCAGACAAGCACTCTGCCTACAGCTACATCTCCAGCCCCAAACTTCTTTTATTGATAAATGCTCTGCATCAGGTATTTTGTTACAGCACTGGGGGAAAAATTAACATGAGGAGGGTGTTGAAGACAACATCAAAAATTTTTGACACTGTTTCTTGTCATATATGGATTCATGCAAAAGGATGGATTATCTTAGTGTATGTTGTGTAATTATGCCAGAAATTCTTGATTTAAGTAATACTTGAGTCAAAATATTTTAAGAAGAATTTTTGTGTGTTTATAGTTTGTATTACCTGAAGACGCACATCCTCCGCAGCATGTGAGGTCGGACAGAACTGGAATATGAGATCAGTCACCTGCAAAGTGTAGAAGGTTCTACTTGATTGAGCTTTTTCCAGCACCAAGTTTCCAACAACGAAAGCCGCCATTTGTCTTGGCAGAGGAACTCTGTGAAAATCTGCATTCTGACAACTGTCAAAGTCCTTTGGAGAGGGATCAGACAGAAAACTGAAACAGGTGTTTAGCCAGTCCAGATTTTCAATCAAATAATTATTCGATCAATTATCTTACCACAGGAAGCTTTGGGTCTTGCAAAAGACTGGATCATCTCCTCTTCCTTTTCTGTTATTTAAGATGAAAAAAAAAAACAATAAAGGAAACTGAGCATTGAATTTGTTTAGGCACCAAAGCCCAGAAGTTTTTTGGAAAAGAGGGACTTGGGATACGGCTTAGTGGAGAAGGGTTTGCTGGGCATGGCCAGGGCACGGGTCTGAACCCCAGTACCACCACTACCATGTCACACACACACAGAGAGAGAGAGAGAGACAGACAGACAGACAGACAGACGGACAGACAGACAGAGATAGAGAAACAGATATAGAGACAGAGACAACAACAGAGATGGAGACAGAGAAACTGTGAATGCTCATCAAGAAGGGAAAAGAGACTAGAAAGCAGTTGACAAAATAATCCTAGCCTTTATTTGGGGGAAATCTTGCTGAGGGGGTCCCTAAAATTCAGAGCCCACTGTGTGCTCACAATCTGGGGTGCTTATAGGCAGAAGCAGAAAGGGGGTTGAAGTTTCCCATTCACCCCAAGTTTTGCCATTGCTAGGGATAACCAACAAACAGTCAGTTAGAAGACATTAGATGGTCCACAAGCATCTTTCCCAGTTGGCTATTGCTGGGGCCCATGGAGCAGGCAGGCAAGAGACTAGACACATGAGTCATTTCAGTTCTGGGGCCCAAATTACTGTAGTTGTGGGAACTGTTACAGTTAACTACACGGAGGAGCTCCACAAAGTGCTGTGGCCCCAGATAGTGGATTGTGGGGGAAAGTGTGGTTTTCTTGGGTCTCGGAGATTATCACAAAAGCTCATGTTTTTGAAGTGACGTGAACATTATTCAAATAAACTTGACCAAATAGGAAGTTTCAGAAAGAGAAGAGGGGGAGGGAAGGGGTAACAGGGACGGGAGGGAGGAAGGAAGAAAGGACACCACACACACACACTAATGGAGTCTTGGTTGACTGTGCATCAGAAGTGCTGGACTTTTCAGAGACAGTGAGGAAAACCAAAAGGAAAAGGAAGTGCTCACCTCTGGTCCACATCGCATCCGGCTTGGTGCTCTCATTCAAAACCTGGGTCGTGTTAATCAGTTGTATGAGCAGCTGTCAGTCCTGCTATGACTGGCCTTGCTGAGCAGGGATCTGAAAGCCGGAGAGCGCTGGTCCACAGACAGTTGTTAAAGGGTCGAGGACATCATCGTTACCTGCTGTGTGAGGCGGGCGCCCTATTCAGGGAATCCTGGAGAAAAGGCAGACAGCTGGAAACTCCTGAGTGATTTTTCCATGAACCGTATTATATCAGACAGCTACACTCCTTATTAACATATTCAGATCCCACACTGAGCCATGAATATTGGGAATTGTTACTAAAATTATCTTTTATGTATGTTTTCAGCTTCAGAACTTAAAAGACAACGTTCTTTAAATAAATTTTGTTGGGGGATGGGGGAACCCTTTCATGGAACGCATATCCAGGCTGATATGGGGGCGCATTTCCAGCTGTCACCTTACTTTGAAGTTCAGCAGACTCCCCACTTTCCCTACTATCCCAGCTGTGATAGGAAATATCTCCAAGGAGAATTTCCGAAGTTTGGCCTTCTGCGAAAGACAACTTCCCGAAGGTCACTGGGAAGTCCCCTTGTGTGGCCTGCTGAGAATGTCTCTTGACCTTTGCCCTCCTCAGCCTAACTAGATTTCCATTTGAGTTCACACCCTCCTCCCTGGGGAGCCCAGGCAGGGCCAGGACTCCAGATGATCCTTGCCAATAAACACAGTGTGCAATCCAGAGGCTGTCGACCATCCTTTCCACCCAGCCCTTGCAAACAAGTCCACCCTTTCCCCTTGTGTGAGATGGGGAAGAGGCTGTGACTCTCTCAGACCTCAGAGGGAGAAGGGCTTGGGATAAGATTGTCGCACAGAGGGCTAGCAGAGGGACAGGCAGGCCTGACAGCAGCTCCCCGGGGCCGGGGAGCCCCTCTGTCATTCATGCCAGATTAGGTTTAAAGTATTTGCCATGTAAAGAATCCACATGCAACAAAAATAAAACATTGGGGAAAAAAAATGAAGAATTTTGCTGAATCTGAATTTGGTGCCAGGAGGTGGGTGTGTCCCAGGAATAATTTTTAGCTAAATGCTAAAATCCCTTGACTAGCAAGGATGGCGTCTTCTGGCCTCCTGTTCTTTTCGAGTGGTAATGGACACTGAACTTGGAGTCTTGTGAACTGGTCAAGCACTAACACTGAGTACATCTGTAGTATCGTTTTAGTCTGAGACGCCTCTAAGTTGTGCAGTCTTGACCAAGCTATGTAGCCTAGACAGACGTTACACCCCCATCCTCCTGCCTCAGCCTCCCAAATAGCTAGAATTACATGTGTGTGCCATCAGGCCTGGCTCCACTTCAGAAACTGGCACATTTGGTTATGTTCTTGCAACACAGTTAATTAAGCTTCCTTCAATTATATCATAGGAAACAGGCCATATGTGTACTGTGATAGCTTTATGGGATTTGGTAGGAAATGTTCTAGAATACACTGGGTAATTCTTGAGATATTTTTTAAGTTAAAAAAGAATAAGGAAGAAGAACCAGCTTGGGTTGAAGGTGGTGTTAATCCCACTGACCAAGAATAAGACCACTACCAGAGCTTAAAGCCAAATTTGAAGAAAGCTTTGATTAAATACTGGGCTCTGGCCAGGTCCATACTCAGGTTCCTAGGAAAATAGCCCTGAGTCCTGGTTTGCAGCAGCTTAAGAAGGAAAACCCATAATTCACTGCATTTCCCATCAGGTCCAATCAGGCACAAGCATTCATTCTGATGTACTTCCAGCCTACATCTAGTTAGGGGCAAGTGTACATCCTGATGTATTTCCTACCTGTGAAACTGCAACCATGTGTGATCAAGCACATCTGGTATAGATAGGTCAAACAAACTTGTTTAGGGGAGTGAAAACTTGTGGTTTGTTATCTCCCATAAACAATAGCCTCCAGCATTTCAGGAACTTGAGCAAGAGACTTGCATTCAGAGACAGTTTTGTTTCATGGATCTCTTAGGCACAGTGATTAAAACTTAAAATGTAACTTCAGCTCTGACAATGGTCTGAGTGAAATGAGCCAGCCTACAATCTCTGTGAACCATAATTGAGTCGTGACTGGTACATCTGACTGTGGAGGGCTGTCGGGTCGACTGTCCCTTCGAAGTGAGAACCCTTTCCAGCAACCAGTCCATTTCACCTGCATAGACTGCTCCACACCCAAGGGATGTGGATCCACCCCACACCAAGTGAGGATTCAACTCCCTGTGGATGAAAAAGATTGAAAATTAAACTGTTTCTTTCAAGACTTAGAGATGTGTGTTTCAATCCAAATAACCACAAAGGAGGTTAAGTAGCTGGTGAGAACCTGAGGGAAAGGGGGTCTTCCAAGGAAGGAGAAATAGAATCTGGTGTTATAAAGAGATGAGGGGGAGACTAGACTGGAGGATTAGATAGGAAGAGGGTGGAAGAGAAGGACACATGGAGAGGGAAAGCAACACTAACAGCCATTTGAAAAACCACGTAGAAACCTGCTACTCCAGAAGCTTCCTAAAATATATGCTATATGGAAGGAATTTAAATGAAGTCCACATATAATGAGGGAGACAAGGCCTCAACTAGACAACTAGGGTTGTGTTTTGATTTTTGTGTTTTGGTTTTTGTTTGGGGCTTGAGGAGAGATAGAGAACATGAAGTTGGGTGGGTAGGGAGGTGGGGAGGATCTGAGGAGTTGAGGAGGGGAAAGAAAATGATCAAAATACATTGTTCAGAAAAAAATTGTGTCTGCATTGAGCACATAGAGACACTTGCTGTGGTCCTTGCTCCCTAAGCAATGCAGTGTAGTCGCTGTGAGCACTGACCTGTGGTATGTTTTATAAATCACCTGAAGGTGATCTGAGTTCCATAAGAGGATATGACGAGGTTACATGCAAACATTGCACTTTTTTGGTTTGTTTTTGGAGACAGCGTCTCACTCGTTAGCCCAGGCTGGCCTACAACTCATAGTGATCCTTCTGTCTCAGCTTCCTAGTGCTTAGTTTTGCTTTGAGATAGGATCTTACTAAGGTATCTAGGCAGGATACCTTAAACTTCTAATCCTACTGCATCAGTCTCCCAAGGCTGTAGCTGGGATTAGAGGCCTGTGCCATAGGCCCAGCTTGTAGATACACCTTTGCTGAGCCCACAGCATGATTTACATCACAATTTTAAATACTATTAAAGAAAACCATATGATGTGATGATATGCTCTGTACCCCAATAAAGCTTACCTGGGGATCAGAGGACAGAGCCAGCCACTAAATTAGACATAGAGGTCAGGCAGTGATGGCCTACACCTTTAATCCTATCACTCAGGAGGCAGAGATCTCTGTGAGTTCAAGGCCATACTGAGCTACATGAGAGAAACAGAACCAGGCAGTGGTGACACACATCTTTTTTTCTTTTTTTTTTTTTTTTTAATTTTTCGAGACAGGGTTTCTCTGTGTAGCTTTGCGCCTTTCCTGGAACTCACTTGGTAGCCCAGGCTGGCCTCGAACTCACAAAGATCCACCTGTCTCTGCCTCCCAAGTGCTGGGATTAAGGCGTGCGCCACTACCGCCCGGCGACACACATCTTTAATCCCAGGAAGTAAGATGGCAGGACACAGAAAGGTATATAAAGCATGAGGAAACAGGAACTCACTCTCTTAGGGCTGAGGATTTCATAGAGGTAAATCCTGTTCGGCTTCTCTGATCTTTCAGCTTTCACCCCAATATCTGGCTCTGGGTTTTCTATTAATAAGACCTTTTAAGATTCATGTTACAATATGGTGTATTGTGTGTGGAAGGGCTGGGGGAAGGGTGGTGGTGTTAAGAAGTCTGAGATTGTCCTACTGGGGAATCTAGAAGCAGAGAAACCTAAGTCATTTGGATGCCTTAGGTGCCCAACCAAAAATAACCAGACGCTCATAGAATATTAATACTTGACAAAGGAAGCAAAGAGGAATTTGACTTGTGGGAAACGAAAGTCCTTTAACTTTTATAGAATTTGTCTATTTTGAAAGGAATGAGTAATTGAACTGATTTCCACTCATCTGCGCCCATCTTAGCCCGACTTTCAAAAGTGATCGAAACGCAAATAAACATGACACCGAGTCTCCTGCTGTTTGTATTTAAATGTTGGATGTGAACATGTACAGCAAGGATGAACTCATCTAGGTTCTGGGTTGCAGGCAACAAAACTCTCACTGTAGTCAAGTGAAGCAGAAAATGGGTTATTACGATGTGTAATAACCTGTAATAGCTTGCAGAATGTCCTGGGAGCTCCTGGTTCATAGGCTGACCATCCCAACACTTACTGCTAGAGGGTTTTCTTTTTAAGATTATTTTTTAAGCGTGTGTGTGTGTGTGTGTGTGTGTGTGTGTGTGTGTGTGTGTGTAGGTGTGTGCACATGAGTGATGGAGCCTGCAGAAGCCAGAGGCTTCGGATCCCACTAGTGGATCCCTGGTGAACCCAGGGCTCTTCTTCCAGCCCCTGCTCTGCCCTTGGATGATGTCTCAGTTTTCATTTCTGTTTCTACCTCATGAACCTTCAAAACCAAGATGCTGGCAGCAAAGCCCTTCCCTGGCTGGCCGGAGCTCCCTCTGCCAGTGCTTCACAACTCACCACGTAAGGTCTCTAGCTTGGGAGCCCACCCACCCACCCCCAGCTGGCTGAGGCAAGCGGCGGGGCCTGGCAATGGTGACGGTTCTGTGAAATGAGGCTGTGGGGATCGCAGGAGGCAGAGGAACAGATGATTGCAGAATCACCTTGGGGTGTGAAGATGGTGGGCTCCTCAGCACAGTGGAGTCCACTGAAGTCTTGACTACAATCGCCCCAACCCCAGCCACATCCCAATGAGATCCTTTCTGCGCAAGGGATGAACAGCATTCATCCTGTTTAAATTCTATATATGTATGCTTTATACAACCACCCCAAGCTTATTGTCAAATGTGTCCTGTTCTGGGTTGGATTCTACTGGGCTATTTTTAAGTGAATGTTTGTTAGTGTGGGGGGTAGGGAGCCCAGCGTGATCCTACAGCGATGCTTGCAGCGACTCATTGGAAGGAAACTGACATAAAATAATAAGGAAGAGCTTTAATTAAGCCTCGGAGCAACGGAGCCTTGGCTGGGGTTGCTCCCACATCTGCCTAAGACTCAGCCATCACTCATCCCTCTGCCTGCTGCAGCCCCGTGAGTGGGAGGCGTGGGAGCGACTATTTGTTCCTTTCCCATCTTGCACAGCATGTTCTTCTAGCAAGAAGTTCGTTCCCATCTTAGCACCAGGGTGTCCTAGATGATGTGTGTAGCTCAGAGTCACCCTAGGGGTATGGGGCACCTGCA
Organism: Peromyscus aztecus; assembly: GCA_902168405.1. Taxonomy (NCBI): domain Eukaryota; kingdom Metazoa; phylum Chordata; class Mammalia; order Rodentia; family Cricetidae; genus Peromyscus; species Peromyscus aztecus. The sequence goes on along the minus strand of CABHPQ010180444.1, from coordinate 3,409 downwards.
GATGCCACCACCAAGGTCAGAGGCCCCCAAAAGCCTTAGAAAGGAGCCTGATCCCTCACAGAGGTGCCAGGGGCCTAAACACTCAGAGATTATCCAAAGGTTTTGGTCCCTGCTGTATAGACACACACACACACACA
>CABHPQ010180442.1:7065-35953 GCA_902168405.1 Peromyscus aztecus | reverse complement strand
CTGTAAGGAGAAGGGGAGATAGGGAGTGGAGAATACAGCAAGCACCCAGGGTGGCAGGGATGTGGCAAGATGAGGACTGATGACCTCTTAACCAGGTAATCTCATCGTGTGTTTAAGCTTTAGGGAGTATCTAAAATGATAAGCTGTGTTCCTAGGGAGTTACACACAAAGCTATCACATGGGAAATACATGTTCATCACCTGTCAGGTGAACGACAGTTGAGAAAAGATTGAAGCTTGTCACTTTAGAGGGCATAGGGCGAGAATCAACCAGAAAACACATGGTATACACACTGATTAATTTATCCAACAACTACTGAGCACCTAGTGTGTACCAGGTCTGATATAATATTAATTCTTTTATCCTAAGCCCAATAGCATGTGTGTACATTATGAGAACAGGTTAATGGTTATTGACTCATTACATGCACTTTGTTTATCAAGTCTTAATACAATTTCAATAAACTCTGCAAACTGTTGATTCCTTCTCCTTTCTAAGCATTAAAGCCACTGACACTGTGAAAATGGTGGACCATTCCTCTGCACTTCCCTTGAATTGTCTGTTTTACTCTCTCCAGGTGCTCCTGGTGGCATGCCCAAACCCGAAGCCAAAAGAGGAATCAATTACAAGGGGCCAGCACTGCGTTCTGTGGACTCCGGGGCTTGTTAGGTAATTGGGATCCTCTGGCCCCACACTAGCCCAGCACCATGGAGAGAAACAGTTCCTTCTTCAACTCTATCTGGGAAATCATCCGGACTAGACACGAGAGGGGCGTCTTCAACACCGTCTGCCTGGCCGTCCTCCTGGGACTGCCCTTAGTGGTGGTTCTTACACTCCTCTTCGTCTGCTGCCATTGCTGCTGCAGCCAGCCCCCCAAGAGCAGCCAACAGCCAGACCCAAACAAGAAGAAGAAAAAGAAGAAGAAGAAGAAAAAGAAGAAGGACGAAGACCTCTGGATCTCTACTCAGCCCAAGCTCCTCCAGATGGAGAAGCGGCCATCACTGCCTATCTAGTGATGGGAAGCTCAGTGTCCTCCCCTCTGAGCCCAGCCTCCTTCCAACCACAGAGACTCAGGAGGAGCCTTAACAGTGATGCACTCACGCCTACAGATTACTTCAAACAAGGAACAAATGTCAGACTGAGCATCCCATTGGATGGGAGCATATGGACAATTCTTACACTGTCTTGGCAGCTACGTGTCCAATACCAGTGCTCTGTGTTGTAGTCCCAAGCATGTATTACACTGTCTCTGGTATACTCCATCACAAAAGCACAGAAAACATGTAGACATGCACTTTAGATGGAGTCCGAGTAGATGCACATGGCCATTATATGTATGTATATTTGGACAACAGGTACATGGAACAGTATATTCTGTTTATCATGTGGTCATTTAATATGTACTTTGTGCAAATGTACATACTTGCAGAAATGTCTTATGGGAAGATATGTCCAGATTTAGGCACATATGCACAATTAAATAGCCATGCAAGGCTTTATGCACTGTCTATATGCCATTCAGGTTGGAGATGGGTGCTTTCCTCTTCCTATACCTACATAGTATTTTACCGGGAATACATTTGGACATTCCAGGAACCTGGTACAGCCCCCCATCCCAGTGTATATTGATACAGATATAGATAGTGGTTCCTATATGCTTCTGAACTTCTTTCTACCTGTACCTAAAAGTTTAAAGTATGGTTCCAAATCCATTCAAAGCTCTTTGCTTGCAACTCACGACAAGGTCCTCATTACCACTTGGCAGGTGTTTAATGTGGTCCAAGACCTCTCGGGGACATTACCCCATAACTACTCAGCAAGGTGCCCTCTTCTAAGCAGCGATGAACAGCTCTTGGCAGTAACTACTAGAAAGCTATGGAAACTCGTGTGATCTCTTCCATGGGCTGCAGTTATGTGCCCATGCAAAGTAGATACAGACAGAAAGGGTAAGGAGATGCCCCACATAAGCTAGCTATGTTCTGTGTGGATGAAGGTTTTTCCAAAAGGAAAGATGTAAGGTCATCACACGTCCAGTCTCAAAGGCAGCACACACCCAGGAAGCAATTCCCTGCCCTTGTAGCAGTGCATGGTATGTGGCAGATGGAATATAGAAGCCATGGTTTAAATGAAAGATTAAACTGTAAAGGTGTTCGTTATTATTTATGTTGATGCTCAGGCAAGTATCTTGTACACAGTAGGTACTCATAACTGTGGATGGATGTACAATGATGTTAGGAATAAACTTATAATACCTCATGGTCCCCCCCTAAGTGACCTGTTCTTTTAAGATACCCCACTAACTGCTACAAAAGATGAGACTAGGTATTGAGACCAGGGTTGTGTTGCCATATGTGCCCTGTGGTGCCTGAGGACATGCCCATAAGATCTGTTCTGAGTCGGGGAGAGCCGTTCCTCTCCAGGCTAAAGCTAAGAGAATGAACTGCTTGGTGTTTCGATGATACTGTCGCCATGTTATAAAGGCAGAGAATTCCCAACTTGGAAGTGGATTGTACTCTAACAGCTCATTTGTATATCTACTGGGGAGCTCTTTAAATATTTCCCCCATGGAGACCATTATAAAAAGTGGCAAATCACCGTCTAATTAATGGCATAGCCAAATTATGACATTACAGTAGTGAGAACAATCCCTGAATATGATGAGACTGGATGGAAGCTGAGGTCTGCTTGCTCACATGGGCTACCTGGTGCTCATGATTCTGCTCCATGCCATCAGAGGGTGGCAGTCTAGTGGTGGCTCTTACAGCTGGGTCTTCTAATAGACAGAGCAGTCATATTCGCTCTGCCATCCTACAAAACCCCGGTGTCACTAGGCAAACAGGCCTTCCATCCACAGGCCTCTGACCAGAGCAGCACTTCCTGATTCTTTGCCCCTTTGTCACATGGGGAGTTTACTGTGGTGCCCCTGACTGGCCTTCACATGCCACAGGATGGCCAGGCTTCTCCCCATTCCACACGCCCTTCCCTGACAAATGCCACCCACAAGATGCCCTTCCCATCTCTAGCTCTCGGTCACCCTAAGACAAAAGACTTGGGGTAGAGGTGGAGCCAGACAGCAAAGACGGGATGTCAGATAACAGCCTGCAAGAATGGATCACCAGGATCAGAGACCACACAAATAACATGGTTTCCGTGACAACTGGCTGCCAGTTTGAATTAAGACAGCAGTCAATTGTCACTGACGCCATAACAAGGCCTCTGTCTCCAGGCACAGTGTATCTACAGTGTTCTAATCGAATGGACTTGAGCCAGTTCCTGTCACGAAACACCCAGAAAGTCAATTCTCAGTTGCCTCCATTCCCTGGAATCCAGGAGTCCCAAGCCTGATTGGATCACTGCTTCCTGACCCCTTCCCGTCATAACCTCTCTGACAGAACCTCTCTTTCTAGAACCCCTAGGATGGGCCAGGGCCCGTGGTGTGATAGGCCCTCCTGTGGATGCTGGAGAGCAGCAGCCCAAAGCAGGCCTTGGTGTCCTGTATCCCTGCTTCAGTTTTTTTCTGTTCTTCTCTTACCGCTTCCTCTCCCTGCATCATACCAGTTCACCCCTTCATGACGCTCCACTTTCTCCCCCTCACAGTCTATCCCAGAGCTGCCACAGATACAGCCAAGGGGTGGGGGCAGGGTGCTCAGGGTAAATTAATGGAGAACATGAAAGGCTTCGGGGGGCTGGAGGGATAGCTCAGTAGTCAAGAGCACCTGCTGCTCTTGTAGAAGATCCGGGTGACAGGCACGCACGTGGTGCGCATGTATACATGCAGGCAAAACACTCATACACATAAAACAAATCTCTTAAAATTTTTCGTAAAGAAGAGGTCTTCTAAATTGGTACAGTCTTGGGGAGGGGGTCCCCCCATCCTGGACTTCTGGTTTACCTTGATCACACTCAGCTACAGTTAGAGAGGTTCCGTGGATTCTTTTGTTCAATGGATTCTCTTGAGTTCCTGGGAGGAGGAAAAAGAACAGGAAAATGTAAAGAATGGGCAATCACTTTTTGAGAAGAACATATAAATGATCAAAGTTGTACAGTATTTGTCAGTGGCTTTTTCTGTAAAATTCAAGCATGTAAAGTTTATTGAAGTAAATATTTTGAAACGGAAACCCTCCTTGCATGGTGGAGTGAGTTCCTGCTGTGGTATCCCTGAGATATTATTCTCACTCAGAAATGATGGATGGAGAGATTCTCCCTGATTGGCCAATGTGCTCCTAGGATCTCAGGTCCAAGGACCAGGAATGCAGCATCTCTCCCCCCTGTGCAAAGCAGGCAACCTTGGAGACTGAACTGGGCCATGATGGCTGCAGAAAAACATACTGATGTTCCCTGGAGACACTTAGAAAGCATTTCTCCAGTGAAGTTGACCAGTGTCTTCTTATAGGAAAAGGAAAAAATATTAAAGATCTAAAAAAAAAAAAAAAAAAATTAGGACCTCTGGGTTAATCTGGTGCTGGGAAACTAAGGATCAAGGACCCCTACTGCAACTTTGCACTAGTTAAGAAATGAAGTGATCTCGATGCTCCTGATTCCTCTCTCAACCATGCTTAGCTTGTCATTAAAGTAGGGGCCACCTAGAGTGCTGGCCAACAGAAGCAAGATGGTGGAAATGCTCTCTACCAACACGGCCCGGTCTGCTGCTACCAGCCATTAAAATTAAATCAAATTAAAGTCCAGAGCTCCATTATGCCAGCCATATTTCAAGTGCTCAGTAGCCACCCCATGGCTAGGAACACCACCCCCAATGGCATGGGGCTAGCATCTTGTGGGAAGAGTAGTCAAATGTTTGTGAACAGCTGTGCTGTCTTAATGCCAGCTTAAGAAGGAAGACCCACAGCACAGCTGCACGTTTGCTGTCTTGCCCAAGGCAGGCTCTTTCACAGTCGGGTGATTCGTGAGCTCCTTCCCCTGTCTCCGCACACCCGTGACAACCAGGGAGCAGAGTCTTGAGTCAGCCGCTATTCATTCCTCCAGAACATTGCAAAACTTTCCAGTGCAGAGGAGGGGTTGCCCAGAGGGCCACAGCTTATCTCCCAGACCCCTCAGCTCTACCTGCCCGGGCCCGCCCATACTCCAGGTGAGAAGATGGAGTTACACAATGCAATCATCCATTAGCATTCTCAGCTCACTGGAGTACTCTGCTAGCTGCTTGCCCTTTGGCCTTAGGATTATTCTAGAATTCAAAGTCACAGGCAAACAAGACTGAACAACAACAACAAAAAATCCCTTTGAACAACTTACTATCTCTGCCATAGGTTCAACCTATTGAGATGTTTTCAGATTTCCATGGGGACAAGTATCACACTTTCTTCAGTAATGGCAGGGCATACACATGAAAGTATTTTAGCTTTTACCATGTCCACCGATCCCCAGTTATGAGACTCTGTCCTGAGGAGTTACAACCTGCCTAAAGGAACAGAGCACTACAATACAGTGTGCTCCTTGCTGTCCCAGAGGGACGCACACACCAAGGCTGGCATCAGGTCAGGCTAACAAAGAGTTAGTTGTACTGGGGTGAACTGAGGAGGGAGGCCACGGCTGGTAGAAAAGATGAGAGTCCCTGGGCATCGTGGGCTAGGACTCAAGACTAGGATGGTCCAGATCCTGATGCCCTCACAAGTTCTTACTGAGTATTGTAACCTCCCTATTAAGACTCATCTTCAAAAATTAAACAGAAAAATCCACATAAAACATTTAGCACAGGACCCAGCTTAAAGTCAAGTTAAAACGTTGTTAATGTGACTAGAAGGAAAAACATGGTTTGTGTTCTAGAAATCAAACCTCCGGAGGAGAGAATCAAATTATGCCCTTGGCTTTCACTCCCCTTTCTCTTTCTTCCATTCATCATCCTGTTGACCATTCATTGAAAACCAGCCTTGGAACTGGCTAGTTCTAGATGGCTATTGAGGAAAAAGAAGAGTCAAAAGTTTGGGATGGGCTGGAGAGATGGCTCAGAGGTTAAGAACACTGGCTGTTCTACCAGAGGTCCTGAGTTCAATTACCAGCACCACATGGTGGCTCACAACCACCAGTAATGAGGTCTGGTGCCCTCTTCTGGCATGACATGCAGACAGAACACTGTGTACATAATAAATAAATAAAATAAATCTTTAAAAAAAAAAGTTTGGGATGACAATACAAAGCCTTAAGATCCAAACACCCCACCTACCACTCCAAAGGGCCTTGTAGCATATAAGGGGCATTCATGGTACCATTTGATTCCTGCTTCATAAATAAGGAAAATGAGACCCTAAGAAAAGAATCCAGCATACCCAGGTTCAGAATGGAGAGCACAGTCATTGTCCAGGAGCTTCATGGGTCTGGTCATCAGTCTGTAAGTCTCAAAATGTCCTTTTCATGTGTTCCACAGCAAACCCCACCTCCTTGGCCTCCCCTAATTAAACCTAATGCTCTTTACTAGCCAAAACAAAGAACTGTATTAGTTTATTTTTCTTTCAACTTATAATACTAGGCTGGAGAGACGGCTCAAGGGTCAGGAACACTTGCTATTCTTGCAGAGGACCCAGGTTTGGTTCCCAGCCCCACATGGCAGCTCACAACCATCTGTAACTTCAGTTTCAGGGCATCCAATGTTCTCTTCTGGCCTCTATAGGTACCAGGCATGTACTGGTGCATGCACATATACGAAGACAAAATACGTGTGCACACAAAATAAAATAATTAAGTCTAAAACAAATCATTTTAAAAATTAAAAAGCTGACAAGCCAAGTGTAAAAATAACTTAAGATTTACAGAACTGCTTCAAAAGTATTCTTTTCTATCTTTGCCCTTATAATTATATAGAAGCTCACCTATTTCTATAATGGTCAGGGTTTTGTGAGCTAGCCTGGAAACCTTATTTACATAACACTGGAATTGGAACCCAAAGCATCCACAGAAACAATCCACTCACAGAGGCAGTTGGGTTTGGAAATACCCCTGAAACTTTCTACCCACTGCCCAGCCCAGTGAGTAGTGGTAGATGGGTTGGGGGTAAACAGAGCCAAGGGCAGACTAGGCAGCCCCTTTCAGGGAGTGCCTGCTTATCTGTTGTGCTGGTCCAGGAAAAACGCTACCTGAGCAACCACTAAGTTCAGGGTGGGTGCTGACTGAACTCAACTGGCCAACTCTCCAGAGAATGTTACTCAAGAAGGAAGAAAAGTGGAGACCCCTCCAGAATGGTCCCTTTGTGGAGGAAAGTTTCCCTTGAACTGAGAGGCACCTGATAAGGCAACACTGCCATCTCCTGGCAAGACTGGGTATAGCAGGCCTCTAGACCCAGGCTGCAGCCTCCAACCATGTTGAGGGTTCCCGTTGACATGGAGTCTGTTGATCCTCTCCATGACCCTGGTGAAAGGCTTAAAGTAGTGAGTGACTTATAATGCTTTTTTTTAAGTGGAATAGGGGACCTTTCCTAGGAACTAAGTTTCACCAGCAGCTTTTCATCATCTTTTCTTTTTCTTCTAATTCTTTGCCTGTCTTCTTGTCCATATACTCTCGATTTGCACAGCCAACACCTTCTTTTTTCTTTCCTTGATTACAGTTCTTTGAAAACCTCTCCTCTCCCTCTCCCTCCCTCCCTCCCTCTCTCCCTCTCTCCTCTCCTCTCTCTTCCTCCCCATCTCTCTCCCTCCCTCTCCCCTGCAGTATTTTCTGGCTTTTGTAATCCTTGAATCCCTGATAATTCTAAGTTTTCAAACAGAGTGCTTGAACTCACTTGACAAACATAATTGGCGCACTTTTCCAGAGGAAGCAGCCATGACACACAACTAGTTCCGAGCTCTGTGATTCATCGGCTACCCTTTGAAGGCAGTCTACCTTAAATCCTGCTGATTCTACAGATCTCTCCCTGACACGGACCAAGGGAATCATTACTTCTTGCCTGTACCATTACGGCAGCTGTGAGCTGGTCTGGGAGCCTCCATCCTTTCCCTATGCCCACCCCCACCCCCCGCCACCCCTTGCAGATGGTTAAGGGGCACAGGGTGCTATCAGATAGGAGGAATGACTTCCTGTGTTCTGTATCACAGTGGAGCAGCTGGCTGGCAAAGATTAGCTGTATATTTCAAAGTAACTAGCAGAGAGGATTTTGCTTGTTCTCAACACTAAGATACGATAAATGTCTGAGGTGATGCATATGTCAGTCACCCTGATCTGATCATGTCACATCATATATGCATATTGAAATGTCACACTTTTCCCCATCAATGTGTGTGGATAAAAAATAACATGAAGACTGGGGAGAGCCGGGCGTTAGTGGCGCACGCCTTTAATCCCAGCACTCGGGAGGCAGAGCCAGGCGGATCTCTGTGCGTTCGAGGCCAGCCTGGGCTACCAAGTGAGCTCCAGGAAAGGCGCAAAACTACACAGAGAAACACTGTCTCGAAAAAAAAAAAAAAAGACTGGGGAGATAGCTCAGTGGATAAATCAGTTGCTACTCAGGTGTGAGGTCTTGAAGTGAATGTTAGGTTAGGTGTGGCAGCCCACCAGAAGTAAATCTTTCCACAAAACAAGTTGGCTGGCTAGACTGGCCACACCTGTGAGTTCTGGGTTCAGAAAGAGAGCCAGTCTGACTTAAGTAAATGAAGTAGAAAGCAACCAAGGGAGATGCGGAATAAACCTCTGGCCTCCACACACACATGCCCACTCGTGTATGTACACACACACACACACAATTTTAAATAGTTTTCAAAAATCCCACTATATTGCCTCCACCATCCTCTCCCTGAACTAATATTTCCTGAATACAAGCCTTGCCACATCACTTCAAGGTTTCAAAACCTCTGACCACTCCCCACTGTTCAAACGCTTTCATGGGAACAGTGGCTCTCACGCCTGGGGCCATGTTAGAGTCCCCTGGGGAACTGTGAGAGGCGCGGGTGCACAGAAGTCACCTGAGACCCACTGAAGTGGGATCTCTGGAGGGGCAGTGAGCAAAAGGACACACATCAAAGCTCGCACTGGCTCTGCTTGGCAATGTGAACTGACAGACAGTGCGATGTAGCAGCAGTGAATCACTGCCTGTCCTTCCCACTGGTTCCCTGGGCGTCTCACCCACTGAGAAGCCACTTTGCCTTCCTCAGGCATAGCCTTACTCTCCCAGGTATCTGGCTGCTCCCCTTACAGACAGATACGGTCTGTCTTTCTAGACCTGATGTTATCACTACAACCTCCTAAAGCTTCTCGGATAATTTTGGTAGAATTACACACACACACACACACACACACACACACACACACACACACCACAGTGCCAACCACACCCCTAGTGACCCGCTTCCTCCTCAAGCCACCACCAGCCTGATTAGTTTCCAAGCTATCTTCCCGCACTTCTGGTTGTTGATCGGGGGCAGCAGTTTTGCTCTTCTCTACCTGGTGCATGTCCAGAACAGACAACACTCTGGAAACAGGACCGAAGTTTGTGGGACAGATGTCCTGGCCGTGCTCTGCTCCTGGCTTCTAGTGTAACCCCACTCCTCAAGCGTCTGTTCACTTTGGGTCATCTTGAAGCATTGTGGGAGCCGATGAAGGTTTTCTAGTGAGATCTGAGCTCGCTTCACACAGCAGGGCTGCATTAGGAGATGGCTTGACCACGTGCATGGTCACCAGGTGTCTGGGATGGTCTGCACTTGGCTGTGCTGGGCGGGGGGGGGGGGGGGGGGGAGGTCTTTTGCTCCACCCCTTGACATTCCTTTAAAAGCCCTTTAGTAGACAGAAGGGGCTGGTGGGTTTTGACCCAGGCCCTCCTGAGGCTATCCTGTGTTTCTAACTGTCTCTCTCCTCTATATTTTTATCTAAATATTTCTCACTTCTCCCTGCTCAAGAGTACCCTGGGAGGAAAAGTGGGGGCAGGCCCCCCACAAAGCATGGAGCGGCTTCCTTTAAGCTTCAAAACTTTGAGGATCCATAACCTGGCTCTAAGAAAAGTGTTTGAACCTCTCTGAAAAGCAGATCCACCAGAAACCCATTTCATAGGCCCATATTCAGTTACTGGAATGAACTACTGGGCTGGCCATGTTAAAGCAAGAGGCAGCGTGGAGGAAGGTTAGGGCTGGGGTGTGGCCCACTCGATAAACACTCTTTGAAAATGAATTTCCTTCCCTGCTCACAGTAGAATCTCTGAAGGTCAGTGTCCTAGTTAGTTGCTGTGAAGAGACACCATGACCACAGCAACTCTTATACAGTAAACATTTAATTGGGCCTGGCTTACGGTTTTAGAGGTTTAGCCCATTATCATTGTGGTGGGACATGGCATCATGCAGGCAGACATGGTGCTGGAGGAGCTGAGAGTTCTACATCTTGATCCAAAGGCAACAGGAAGCAACTGTGAGCCACACTGAGTGTAGCTTGAGCAAAGGAGACCTCAAAGACCACCCGTACAGTGACACACTTCCTCCTACAAGCCATACCTCCTAATAGTGCCATTAGGGCACCATTTCCTTTCAAACCACCACAGTCAGCTACAGAGTTCTCCATAGCAACATAGGACTTTGTTATATACACAAAAGATGCTAAAACAGCTCCAGTCTCCCACACGTCACTTCAGTGGCCAGAAGTGGAGCAACCCTGGGGTCAGTGAACCTGGGATGTACATGGTATCATCTGGTGCCATCAAAGCCTCCTCCAGAGCAAAGGCTTTCATAGCAGAACTACATAGAGAGGCCACCAATCCTAGCAGTAGTTTTAATGATCCATAATATCTGAGGAGGAAATCCAATAATCTATATCTGTGGTGGTTTGAATAAGAATGGCCCCATAGGCTCATATATTTGAATGCTTGATCATGAGGGAGTGGCACTACTTGAGAGGGATTAGAAGGTGTGGCCTTGTTGAAGACATGTGTCATTAAGGGGTGGGCTTTGACATTTCAAAAGCCCAAATCAGGCCCAGTGCCTCTTTCTCTTTTTCTGCTGCCTATGGATCTGGATGTAGAACTCTAAGCTGCCTCTCCATGTCTGCCTGTGTGCCACCATGCTTCCCACTGAGACGATAATGAACTAAACCTCTGGAACTGTAAGCCAGCCCCAGTTAAATGCTTTCTTTATAACAGTTGCTGTGGTCATGGTGTCTCTTCACAGCAATAGGACACTGACCAAGACAATGTCATAATAAGCACATGTAAGAAGCCTGTTAAAAGTCGAGGGTGTTGCTACTGTTGGCCATCTCTGTCTCTGGGCCAGTTCTGGGAATTGAATCCACTTTGCAAAGGCAGCAGTTTCTTGCTTAAAGGTTTGAGCTGACCAGGATGAGCCCAAGGACTCTGATTTGCAGAGATGAGGCTCGTTTGTGCAAACAAACACAGAATGCTACAGAAGGGAGTCTGAGGAGAGGACATGGGTGAAGCTTGGAGGCTCTACGGAGGGACCCAAGACAGAGAAGGAAGTCACCTTGGGCTTAAGCCCCAACAAAGGTACATCAAGACCAAAGAACCGGTCCCTGAAAATATCTCCCCTCCAGGGAAATCTTCAAAGTCCCCACCTCTGTGGCTCCCCTAGCAGTGGTCACTTCTCGAAGTCACAAACTGACTTGGTTTTTGTTGCCAGTCTCCAACACTAGAGATGATTGGTTACTTACTGTCAATTACCGCCGCTGGAGTAGAGCATAATTTGTCTATTGTCAGCCTTTGCCTAGAATATGTAGAACAAAATATGTTCATGAATACTTTGTTTATTTGGATAGGTTTGGCACTTGGAACAGAACCTGGTACAGTTTCAGATTCAAGCAGTGAGCGTTGAATAAATGAGCAAAATGAATAAAGACAGCACAAGAGCTCCTCCGTCAGCATGAGGACTGGGTGTGACTTGTTCATCTGTTTCCCTACAGGCCACCACTTACTAGATTCTTGAGTCAAAGGGCAATGTGTGTGCATCTTTTGAATGATAAGCCCCAATCCTTAGTGAACTTCCTTTGGCCCACTCATTAGGAGAGCTAGCTGTTGCTGTGGCCTGACGACCAGGTGGGGAGACTGAAAACATGAAAGCTTGACAAAAGTGACTTCCGGTGTGTGGCTTGGCATTGACCCAGAGGTCAAACCTGAGAAAGCTAAACAACAGTGTATGCCCTAGACTAGAAGGGGGAGTGAAGCTTCTAGAACATGTGCTTTCCTCCCCACTCACATACTTCTGCTGCCTTCCAAAGAGCATGATTTTTCATCCGCAGGCGATACTGCAGTCCACCGCATTCCAGTATAATGCTCAAATTGTTCCTTCACTTGCACTCAAGTTAAATTTAGAATTCAAGTGCACTTAAGTGAAGAAAATAACATAAGACACTTTTGGAAAATCAAATGATTTGTTTATTTATTTTTTTTCTTGAATAGGAATTTAAGTTACTTCAATGGTCAATGACTGGGCTACGGAAAACCTTCCAAAATAATACCAGACACTTAAGAAGGATGGGATGAGGAAGCTTCCAGTGTGGGGAGCAGGGAAGGAGCAGGGCTGAGGGCTGATGGGCCTGGAGCAGGGCGGGGAAGACTAGGGAGGGTACCAGTTATTTAGAGAGGCAGATTATTTAAAGTTGAAATGACTGCAAATTTATTTACAACATATGCAGATCTAGGAAAGAGATTATGCAAATGTCTGAAAGGGGCGGTTAAAAATAGCAGTAAAATGGGAGCTTTGGTCTCCAGCATGCTAGAGATCAGTCAGAACTTAGCTAAGTATGAATGCGTCATGGGTCCTCTGTAATCTCTCCGTTCTTCATCACACACGAAATGTAAAAGGAGTGAGATGTGTACTTTCCCCTCAAAAATCAGGGGGAACCAGAGACAACGGGCAGCAGGTTACCTCAGCTCTGATCCATGAGGGATCAGAACCTCACTTTTGGTTTTTCTTCTAGAAAGATATACATTATCAGATGCATATATAGATCGCCACCAATTTCTAAAGATTTCCAGTTGGTGATCTACTGGGTGATTCATTTTTTTCACCCTAATCCAATACATCTGTCATTAAGTATGGACTGAAAAACCCTGCGGTTCCAACACTGTGTCCTGTCCGTGTGTGTATACTGTTCAGTGACAACATTGCTGGCTTTCTGGGCCCTCAGCGGAGACCCACAAACATGCAAGTGACATGGTAGGAACCTCTAAAACTTGAGGTGTGATGACGTCATTAGCACTGTGGGTTCCCGGCAATCTGAGAAGTTAGAGGCTATGAGCATCCGTCAAATGTCAGCTTCCTAGTCACCACCACCCACCCCGCCCTAAGCTTGTCTCGTCTCCTGTGAACATGGCTCAAATGGGCCTTCAGAACATTCTCGCCTTTCCTCCTATGGACCGCTTCTTCCTGCCAGAGAAACGGTCTCTGCTGTAACCAAAGGGACGAATTTTCAGCTCCACATAAGGAATGGAGAACTCGTGTCCTTTCCATGGCTCCCAGTTCACTCCCTACAAAACAAACAAACAAATCTACATTAGGAAAAGGTATTTGGGAGAAAAGTAAGGTGGTTGATGGCAGAGGGGATCCTAGAGAGTGAAGTCACTCCCTCTCTGAAGGAGGAGGAAAAGGAAGAGGAAGTTCGGGTAAGAATGGGTTATGAACCAAGACAAGAGGGCCAGGTCACGCAACCCCTCCTGGAATTTGACAAACTGAGTGGACAAGAGAAAGAAGCCTCCAGGGTGGGAAGATGGATGTGAGAGAGGCCAGAGCACAAGGATGACAAGGACGTCAGTCTAGGCAGAGATCAGCAAACCAGCTACTGCCTCACTCTGTTCTTTTCCAAAAACTAAGAGGCAAAAATAAACATATTAATTAGCCAATTGTGTAAAATCATTTTCAATTTAGACTGTTTAGATATTAGCGCTGGGGTAACAAATGGCCTGCTGAAAACTAAATTTCATTTTATGTCTTTTGACTGGTGAGCACAATAATATTTAATTCACTTAATAACCTTGCAACCTGGCCAATAAAGAGCCCAAGTGACCAATTTTATGTATTTTAATTTGTGAGGTAAATAATAAACAAGAAGCTAAATGCCTTGCAGACTAAGAAAAGCACATTAACCAGATGAATGTCTTTTATTAGCAAATGCAGGGACGGTTTAGGGCATGCTGGCTGCTCATTTTAAATATTTGATCTCTGATCATAGGCTTCCCCTGGTCGGCCCACATGCTGCCACCGTGATTCATGAGCCAACCCTCCTCATTGCCCTGGGGGCAAATTTCTTCTTCCTTTTGAAAAAAAAATCACATAAGGATTGGGAATCCTGGCTGCCTGGTAAGGACCAAAGTAATAAAAATGTACCTGGATTTGAGAAGTGCTAATATTTACAGTAATATTGGTGTGTGCAAGTTCTTGGGAGAGGTGCTTTCATAAAGGCCAGGATCAGGACCTGGTTGGAAATTAGAGACCCGGGACAGGTTTATGGAGGACAGAGATTGATAGTGAGCATAGGAAAGTGCAATTTCCAAGAAGCCATGAGGGGTCGGCAGATGTCCTGTATAGCTGGCCAAGAGTCACAGTGATATACAAGGATCATGCAGGTCCCAGAAAGTACTGACAGGGAAGTTTGCAAGAGAGGAGCCCTCACATACGCTCAGCCCTGAACACAGGCGAGACAGAGGGACAAGAACAGGATGCTCGCAGCAGACTCTTGGTGACTCAGGTTGAAGTGGAGCCAAGGATGGGTCTGAGCTAAAGTAGAACCTGCTCACCCAGTGACCAAGGACTGAGAGAAACAGCTCTGCTGTAAGGAGACAGCAGGGAAAGACGATGAATTGTCTGATTTGGGACAGAATATTTGTGCGCTCCCCAAATTCTGCATGTTGAAGTTTTCTTGTCCCAGTTTGTTAATATTCAGAGGCAGCTCTCTGGGAGGTCATTTTTAGATGCCCCCACCATAGAAGAGAAAGAGGTTGGGATGCCTCTCTCCATATCGTGTAAAGATACAGCTAGAAGGTGTCTATTTCCAAGCCAAAAAGCAAGGCTCCATCAAGAATGAATGCTGGCACTCTGATCCTGGATTAGGCAGCCTTTAGAACTGTGAAATATGCATGTCTACTTTCTTTTCTTTTTGTTTGTTTGTTTGTTTGTTTGTTTTTGTTTTTCAAGACAGAGTTTCTCTGTGTAACAGCTCTGGCTGTCCTGGAACTCACTTTGTAAACCAGGCTGGCCTCAAACTCATGGAGATCCACCTGCCTCTGCCTCCTAAGTAGAGTGCTGGGATCAAAGGCGTGCGCCCCCACCAGGAGCATATATGTTTTTAAACCACCTCACCTGCGGTAGCTTGTTAAAGTGACCTGATCTATAACAGGGCTGTTTGTGAATTACTAAGGTACACTGATAGCTAGGTGTGGTGGTACACACCTGTAACCCCAGCCCTCAGGAGGCTAAGATAGGAAGATTCAGAGTCCAAGGCCAGCCTAGGCTACATAGCAAGAGTCTGTGTAAACAAATAAACAACAACAAAAACTTAGCCGGATGTGGTGATAAATGCCTGTAATCCCAGAATTTACAAGGTAGAGGCAGGAGGACCACGGGTTTATGATTAGCCTCGGCTACGAGGCAAGTGTAAGGTCAGCCTGGGCTACATGAGACCCACTGTCTCATAAATACTACAAAAGAATCTTAAAAGTGAAGTGAGATGGCATGTGTCACGTCATTGGTCTTTATATATCTGTGGCAGCAAATCACCCACCTGCAGCTGAGACAGTGTGCGGTGGTGCAATGCAGACCACATAGTATCCGTGGTCTGGGGACACCACGAAGCCTGAATCACATTCTCCTGCCCTGTCTGAAGGCTTCAGAGCTAGAGAGAGGCTACCACACTGACCTGGACAGCATCGCTTTGGGAGTACAGACAGACAAAGCTTGTGACAGAAAAGACGTCCACCTGTCACTTACCTCACTGTGCTTGGTCTCCCCATATTTGCCATTAGGATTGGCCAAGTGGCAGTTCTTATACCACCAGCCACCATGATGTGTCAGGGCACAGTTGCTGAGGGCAATGTCATTGTCTCTGTCAAAAGTTGTGAACTTCCATCCATTGTGGTAAGTAAGAGCATCCCCTGCGGGAGAGATAAGAAGGGAGTCAAGGCATGTTCTGATGCTCCAGGGTAGTGCATCGCAACAGGATGTCCCTGAGTGTTGAGACCCTGCAGTGGTGGTGAGCAGGTTTCTGGGCCGTCACTACGGGGAACTGGCCAAGAACTAGATCCCTACAGCCAGCATGTGGGGCACCATCGGTGCTGTGGGGCTAGTGTGGCTGTGGACTGGAGGCTGATCCTGGACGGGTGCCTTATATCAATGCAAATTTAAGGATGATTAGGCAGCCACCCCACTCCCCACCACCACCAACAACAACAACAACCCGCCACAAGCCGCTCTGATCCTGCTGCCTCAGAAACAGTTTAGCCCTGTGGAGAAGGCTGAGCATGTGGAAGGCTGAGGATACCTGCATTACCAGTTGGGAACCCCTGTGCTGATGGACACTAGACTTCTTCTTACAACTCAGAAAAGGATGGGAGGGGAGGAGAGGAGAGGGCGGCAAGGGCCATGAGGAAAGGAGGCCCCAGCAGGAAATATCTGGGCAGGAAAACACCAAGGATCCAGCTGTATATCACAGGTAGTCACAACTCTCTCAGAATGGCTAACTAATGTGAGAACATGACTGAGATAAAGAGCTCGTCCTTGCTGGCCTGTCGCTCAAACGCCAGGCCTGTTTCTCCATCAACCTCAACAGTCTTTTCACTTGGAAGTTCTCCCATCACATCAAGTGGCGAACCACCCTTCCCTCAAGAAACCACTCTCTGTTCTGCATTTACCATGGTGACCATGCTCCCTGCTGCCCTGGACCCAAAACGCATGCGCCTTGCTTGATAAGCCCTTCCCACCCTTGACTTAGCCCAGCTTTCTCAAATCACCCTCCCCACCTCTGCACAGCTGCCACCCAGGCCTCTTCTCATCTCTAAGGGCCTGTGTTCACCCAACAACCTTCCCTCTCACAGTCCATCTCCCAGCCCCTGTGGAAAGACCCGCTCCACTGTCTCAAGCCTACCACCCTACCTGCTATCCCAAAGATGATTCATCCTCCTTGCTGAGCAGGTTTGCCACTGAGCTGCCTCCTGTGGAGCCTCCAATCCCATTGTCTCTACTAACGAGGTGAACAGGGCCATTTGCCCTCTGCCCTTCATTAGTGAATCCCTAACCTCCCTTAAAGCAGCTCAACTCTACTACTGAAGAAGATTCCTCATTGATCCCCTTCTCCACCCCAAAACACACACACACACACACACACACACACACACACACACACACACACACACACCTGAACTTCTAGAGCCCTTCTGGGGATGTACGTACAATTTAATGCTTCATTACATCCTGTCTGGAATTCGCTTTAATTACTTCACTCGTATGCACCTAGTTCCCGACCACATTTGTCATCCATTTATAAGTTTACTTTCTTTTTCAGCTCATAAAAGGCAATAAGAGCCCATATCAATCACAGGCTTAATCAAGTTCCCCTCCTGCAACAATGACAGCCACATTTACAGCTAATTGCTGTGACTCTCACAGGCCCACAAGGTGGGCAGGACCCTTCTGGATCCCGCAAGGAAATCAATGCCTGGGGATTAGTCTGTAGCAACCTAAGGTCCCCAAGTCCACAGATGAAAGCGCCAAGACCCAACTGTTGGTTCTCAGATTCTAAGATGGTTCTTTGTGAAACACAGATTCACCTGGGAGCCCCCCTCACCCCCACAGTGGACTTCATTCTTACTAGTAAGTGCAGTCTATCTCTGACAGCCTTCAACAATGGTTCTGGAGGGAGTCACCAAGACCTAAATCACAGACATCACCTGAGAACCTACTAAAAGGGCAAATTCTCAGGCTCACACTTGAGGTGAGCTGTCTGTGCTTCAACAACCCTGCCTATGGTCCCAACACAGCTGCAGCTTCATCCACATACTTATTCAGAGGACAGACAGATCACCTGCAATGGGTGAGCCCCACACTAGGCTCTGGGAATACGAAGAAGAGTTTCTTGTTCTTGAAAACTCAGTTGGGGTGAGTTAGAGCAGGTATGGAAAGAGTTCGTAAGGGCAGGGTACGTAAGCAGAGGTAATGTATACTTAGGAAGTTCAAGGGCCTTGGTTCAATCTCCAGCATCCCCTGCCCCTTAAAAAGTGAATAGCTCCATGTGCAAGGGGATGGTCCCAATTCATCCCTCCAAGTCCGTAAACTCAACAATGGTCCCTTCTTCATGCCCCA
The DNA here is from genome assembly GCA_902168405.1 of Peromyscus aztecus. NCBI lineage: Eukaryota > Metazoa > Chordata > Mammalia > Rodentia > Cricetidae > Peromyscus > Peromyscus aztecus. Next base: position 17,732 of record CABHPQ010180442.1, on the reverse strand, counting down.
CCCAGCAAAGGCAGGAACAGTAAGAATAGAGCAAGGGAGTCCACTCCTCTGACACCAAGATGGCCAGGCCTCCATGGCTTTCTTCTGGTCAAAGAAAGGCAGGCTGTCACTTTCTTTGTGCCCCATCTCTCCTCCCTCCAGATTCTTGCAGACAGTTAACTACAGTGTGAAATAACACACAATGGCTCCCCTAGTAACATCCTTTTAATAAGCGCAGTTTTCCTGGCTGGAGTATGAAGTTCCCAGAGCTTATTTTCCATGAATCCAGACAAGCGCTTCCTCGAAGGTATCTTTAGTTATCTAACCGTGGTCCCTGGACTAGACAAAGGAAGAGAGCTTCGGTCTGGATGGGATTTTTTTTTTTCATTTCTGCATATGGATTTTCTACCATCAAGAAACTGAAGCCACCCTCTCGTTCAGAGTGTAGAAAATGAGTATGCTCATGAATCAGAAAATAACTGGCCTCGGCTTAGGGAGTATTATGATTCGATGAGTTTATCTTCCTAAGCAAAACCAAGCCAGTCTGGGTGTGATGGGCACTTCTTAACCTCAGAACTCTGAAAGCAAAATCATGAGGATTGCAGGTTTGAGGCCAGCCTGAACTACATATCAGTTCAAAAATAACGAATTCAAAAAGTAGTTAGGCCGATGGTGTTTAGAGTCCTCGTATTAGTATTAGGAGAAACTGCTGATGAGCTCTATTCTAAGGGCCCTATTCGACTGGCTTTGGGGGGAACTGGTTCTTCTTAGGTGTGGATGGGAGGGTTATAGCAGACTCATAGGAAGTCTAAACCCATACTCAAGGTGTGGCCACGGAGTTGGTCACTGTCCATTCCATCAAAACGTCACTTGAGATCCACTCTCCTCCTCCAGAACCTTGTGGTGCAGGAAGAATGGCTCTGTGGCTACCACCTAAGACCTAAGACCAAGAGAAGTCATGAACATCAGATCCCTGCAAGTCACACTCAGACACAGGGCTGTGAGTGTAGACCTTGAATGTGTTGTCCCTGAGAGTGGAATATCAAGAGTGGTGGTGAACATTCAGCTTTCCCTTTTCTCCATGAATCTATTACCTACTTTTCTTTCTCAAATGCCACCCTTTACAATCCATTTAAAAATATAGGAAGCACTGGCTTTGGGTTAAAACAACTCTGTGTGGATATTGTCATTTCTGGACCATTATGTGCTGTTAGAGATCCCCAGTCACATTCCCAAGTGTCCTCAGGAGGTGGACCCATCCCTTGAGCACCCCAGCATGACTGAGCCCCATATAAGAGGGACATGAAATGAGCTGTAAGTAGTTGGATAGCCCAATGGAAGCTCTGAGGCAGAGTCTATTTATGTTTGCATTGTTATCTCCACATAAATGAACAACATCTCAATGGTAGGACTCATAAGAAAGCATCTAAGACTCAGAATCAGAAACTAAGTTAGCATTCTATGGCCTTGCTGAAGTTTCCTTTGCAATAATAATAATAATAATAATAATAATAATAGGCCTACAAGATATGACTTCAGTGGAAGTCAGAAGCATGAGCCCAGCTGGACAGTCTGAGATCCACCTCACCTTTCCACCAAGGCTGTACATTTCTGCTGTAATAAAAGCACTGATAAGGCTAGACACAGGGCTAGGTTGTGCACACAGACATAGCAAGACCTTCACCTTCCACTTGAACGACTGTACAAGTACCTCTACACTGTACCTCATCATTTAAGGCCATGAGTAGCCAGACCCTTCCTAGATTATAAAACCCTCATCCAAACCCAGAAGCATATTCAAGGAACACTAAATGCCACTGACCCCACCATTGTAATACAGAACATAAAGGGAGGAGTGATGGTACACACAGGTAGACTAGATGGTTGCCTAAATGCTATGTGATTTGAGAGTCTCCCTAGGCTTCCTATTTAAAAAGACATCCTCCACTAACTGGCCCTGTTGGCCTGAACAACCTTAGAATGGGGAATTATCCCCTAGTCACAGTTAAAATGCAAATAGGGTACCTGGGAGGAGAATTACATTAATTTAAGAATATGTTGACTCCCTTTTCCATTAGCATCAGCTCATTTGCTGGATTATGTTAACTAGGCTCAGAAAAGGCAAAGTTTAATGGTCCAAGAAAGGAAAGAGAAAGAAAGGGACAAACTAAAAAGATGGATCTGAATGGAGTCTCAAACAAGAGGCCAGGAAGGGTGCTGGGTTTGGGGGAGACAGGAAGGCGGGGAGTCAAAGAGAAGCACCTCACTTCAAAACTTGTCCAGGAAGATCTCAGGAAAGAGGTGTATAAAAACTGAGACTCTAACATGAGAAGGAAATGCTAAGTCTAGCTGAAAGTATGAAGAATAGCCAGATAGACTACCAGAGACAGACCAGAGCAGGAAGGGGGCCCACGTGGGGAACTGAGGACTGGCCCTCAAGTCTTTATTATTCCAAATGGAGGAGATACTTGAAGAAACCATCAGGAATTCAACCTGACCTTTTTTTAGATGAGATAAGAGTTATGTAACGTGCTCAGTCCTCCAAGACAGTGAATTTAAATTATTTTAGTATTAAATTATTATGATCACCATGTACAGTAGTATATTCATTAATCCCAGCACTCAAGAGACAAAGGCAGAAAGATTAAACATTGTATGCTAGCCCTATACATAATAAGAGCCTGTCTTTAAAAAAATAATAATTATGATCATTTAAATCATTCTGTAACTAGGCTGATAATTACATGAACAAAGGTCCATGTATGTTTCCCAGTCATATCCGAGCTGCCTTTTCCTCCTTGAATTAAAAGAAAAATTCCTTGCTGACTGGCCTTCTTGGCCTGAGCAACTTTAGAACAGGAGTTATCCCCTCATCAGAGTTAAAATGCATATAATATACCTGGGGGAGAGCCAATTAGTTTAGAATATGTTGACTCCTTCAACTCACTTTCCCAATAGCCTGACTTCTAGGGCTGCCTCCCATGTTTTATATTCCACTTAGAGTGCATGCAGTACAGCTCATCTCTAGCCCAGAGAGAAGAAAATGGTCTGAGGAAAGACAAGGAGAGTCCAAACCAGGGTGGGCCTTTGTAGCTGGAGTATCTGTTTCTGCAATTATTTCTCCCAGAAACAATTCTTTGCACACTCTCTCCCATTCAAATCCCTGCTTAGACTCCTTGACTATTCAAACTCGACCAAGTGCAAACTCCTTGGTGATAGGTACCCACCTGCTCCCACACAACCATGTCACCAAACTCAGGGTCTATTCCTACTAATATATTAAGCACTCATGAGATTAGACAGAGAAATCCTGCTAGAAATTTTGTTTTTTTAAAACTCATCAATTCTGTACCTTACTTGATGCTAGTTACTAAGAAACAAGAGCAAAATTCATATTATTGTTTTAAGAAATGAAATTATAGAACTCAGAAATTTTCCATTCCTGGTTGACCACTTCAGATCATGGCCCCAGACCTCAGAGATCCTTGAGGACACAATTCTGAGGTGCCCTACAAATCTTCTGGAGTACACAGCAATCTCTATTCCCCCGGGCTCCCTCAGATGTGATGGCCCCCTCCTTTCCTCCCTCTGTGTTCAGCCCTCTGTCTGAGCCAACCCCACCCCACTCCTACAGAAAGCTTCCCCAGCCACTCAGGTCCTTGATGTTCCTACCATCTCCACCCCTGAGCTCCTTATTTTCCATACCACTTGGTCTGCAAAAGGTACTTTGTGCTTTTAGTCTCTTCTTTCCATGTGCTTTAGAGAGGAGAGACTGTGTCCTATGCAGTCAGCCAATTTGGCCGGTAACACATTCCTAGGTGATTATACCAAAATAGGATGATAAAGGCAGGGGACAAACTTTGTTTAAAGGGCATAAGTACCATTTTTAAAATACCAGTATTAAAGCAACAACCACAACCACACCATCTCTCAACATATCTGTCAGTATAATCCCAGTATTTCAGTCATGCTGCTTGATAGCATTCCTTTCCCTGTAGAACTGGATACACCGCCCACTGGCCAAAATCCAGCGAGCAGCTAATGGAGGCTAAAAGTCCCTGCTTTGGGCTAAACGGCTCAGTTTGTGGCGTCCCTGTTGTGTAAGCTAATGAGACCCAAGTTCTTACTTCCTGACTCAGCACTTTCACTTTTCTGTTTTAATTTACAGCAAAATACCACAAGATGTTGAAATCACACACACACACACACACACACACACAGAGTTACACAGACAAACGTAACAGTCACACTGTGTGTGGAAGTCCACTGAAAGGCAGAATGAAATTGCTTCAACAGGCTAATGTACAATTAGCCAAAACCAGAACGGCACAGAAGAAGGGTCTGGGGAAGTCTGGGGGAGTCTGGAGGAGGAAACGTACAAAACTTCTGGTTTTATGGCTAAAGATTGTTCTGACTTCCTTTCCCCTCAAGCATCTTCAGAAAGCATGATCTCCACTGTTAGTGAGGACAACCAACCGCTACATACCAGTATTTCACAACCCACATCCATGGCACACGGCAAACCATCCCTCAGATGACCGGAGCGAGAGACTCCTGGCCAGAGAAAGGCCTCTTACCTGCTGTGCCTCTGTACTTCCCAACTGACAGCTTGTACCGCTCTTTGCTGGACGCCACTTGGAAGAAATCATACACAGCGTAGGCGGATTCATTGGCAGTCTGTAAGTCTGCCCTCACCTCATATCGAGTAGGAGTGCCAGTGGTGAGGTTGTGTAGTTTATCAAGTCCTAAAAACATGGAATGGAATTCTAATGACCAATCAAGTCGTGTATGTGAGCTCTCACTATCTGCATCTGAGACATTCAGAGCTAAAGGTCATCTTAGTATTCATATTCTCTGTTAATAAAGGGCTTTCCCAACACTTTCTCCTGGGGTGTTAATATTTCCATTCTGTTATTTCTTTAGCATGGCAATGCTGTTGACTTCATAGAACACCATCATGTAGGAGAGGGTGTGTAGTATTGGGATAATCTGCCTCCTGGATCCACCTCTCTAAAGCGGAAGCAGACCTTCTTTCTGTCTACACAGCCCACAAGTAGAAGAACAGATCAGCTACTCATCCTCAGAACTCAGAGGAGACTGTACCAAGCAAACCACAAACATCATCTACTCTATTAGACACCGAATGCCCAGATTCAATCTTTTTAATTTCGTATTTCCCAGTAGATGTTTTTATTGGCTATTTAACTCTCTGTGAACATCTGCTCCAAGAGAGAGCAGAGGGAAAATGGGCAAAACTACTGCCCATAATGTCTGGCTGCACTAGCAGAATTACAGGAACTGCTAGTACATCCTCTTAACGAGAGCCCAGGATCCAAATCAATCAACTGTCTTTCTACTGTGGTTATATTAAATGCAGGCTCTGCAAAGATTCTGGAGAGCTTAGCTACAGCATAAAAGCCACTTCTGGACATCCCATCTCTTCACCCAGCCCTAGTGTGCAAGAGCCTTCCCATCAGCATGGCCACACCACACAGTGTCCCTATCCCTTGGACCTCTCCTTGAAACTGGATACCTTCCTTAAATGGCCTGTCCAGATCATCAAGAGGGATGTTATCATCCCACAACCCCACCTTCCTGATTCTCAGAGATCATACCAAGCCAGAACTCCTTCATGGGGTCCCCAAAACCTTCTACATAACTCCGCCAACGCTTGAAGAAATCCAGCTGCCCAGTGTTCCGCCTCTGGAAGACCTGAGAAAGGAAATGAATGCTTTGCTCTGCTACTGAACAGACATAACTGAAGGGTAGGAAACAGTGGTTGTGTTTTCCAGGTGGTTCTGGGAGGCAAGCGGAAACTATGAACCTGCACATGCACTGATTTCCTAAAATGGTACATCTTCATTTTTTAGAAACAAATTTTATTTATATCTTAGTATATTGACTATACTGTCTATTACATTAATAAGAATCTTAGGAGAAATATGTATTCCAGGTATGAAAATGTATAGTACCTAACAGGGAACATTCTTGTCCTCAAGAAATTTCAATCATAGAGCACAGAAAAACTTGAGAGAACCAGTAATATATTACTAGTAGTTGGTTGTGTAAGACAGAACATTCCAGATCTTTGCTGTCTCAGACATATAACCTTTAAGTGTTCGACTCAATTGGAGCATGATATATTTATATACTGTCTTTTATCTTCCACTTAAATGGCTTGAAAGGAGGAATTATTTTAATTCGCAAGTATTTAGGATTATGGACCAACAGAAGTTCACCCAACAAATATTTATCGAGCATCTACTATATAGTGGAAACCATGCAAGGTGACAGGCAAAATGAATAAAAGAGAAATGGTTCCTGTCCAAATGGATCAAACAATCCAGTAAATAAGACAGACATGAATTAAATGATCAAACAGATAAGAATTCAATGCATTCAATGATAAGAGCTATAAAGGAAAGATACAGGATTGAACCTAAGTAAGAGCCAAGAACACTCCCCTGGGAAGTAGCTGAGGGCTGCAGGGTGAGCAAGAGCATCAGGAAGAGAAAGGAAGACTGGGCTGGTGGAGGTTCTGGGTGCTCATTAGGAAGGAATAGGAGAGGAGGCTGGAAAATGGGCAAAAGTCAGCCCTGGTGGGATTCAATTTGGTTGAAGATGTTGACCCATTGTAAAAAAAACCAATGGTAATTTTGGAGGATTCTAAGCAGGAAATAGGATCTTCCCCAGATCCTTCTGACTGCAGTGTAGAAAAGAGCCTGGCCGGGGCCGAGAGTAGAAGAAAGGTGACCAGGCTGGAGACCACGGCAGTGTGCTGTTGACAGGAGACAGTGACTTAGACGAGAAGCTACCCTGAGAAAAGACAGAAGTCCACAGAAGGAAAACTTGACAGGCATGGTGGCAGACAGAATGTGGAAGTAGAAGAAAAGAGTCAGCAGTGAGCGCTCACACACCCAAGCTGATTGGTTATTGGAATTCCAGTCCATGTTTTTCTGACTTGATCAACTACACGATCCCACCACGGGCACACCTGTGCTATAGGAGTTTTGATCGCAGAACTGGGTAAGTATTGCTCAGCTGTTCTTGCAGAAGGGAGATTCTGAGAGGGACAGCTTTTGAGAGGATATCTTAGGCTCATTTGGGGACACTGTGTGAGCTGGGGGTTTGTTTTCCTTTCTTTTCAGCTGTACTGGGAATCAAACCTAGGGTCTTGTGAGTACTAGGCAAATGCTCTACCACTGAGCTACATCCCTGGTCCAGTATGAATTCTTTCTGAGGTTTCCTGGTGAAGAAAGTTCTCATGTAATCGGTTAAAGGGATTAGGGTACTGAAGAGAGACCTAGGCTTATTTCTAAGGTGGGGGTGTGTGTAGGGGAGAATGGTAGGAATTCGCCAAGTCATTTCACTTTTTTGTCCCAAGAACAGAGGACCTTTTTCAGCTTTCTTTCCAGTTAAGTAAAAGGAATGTGACTATTTCTAGCCAAAAGACTCTTACAAGGACCAGGGTAGGTGGAGTTCTCCATGCTGTCTTCCACTGCCTTGTCCCATGGAAGAAGCCACATGTTGAAATGGCCCAGCCACAAAATGGAAGTAGCCTGAACCACTGAGTCACCACTCTGAGTGGTGACTGCCAAACCTACAGAAGGCATCACACACATGAGCAAAACAGCTCATGGGTTAGAGCATGAGAATGGAGAGCACTCTGTCACTACAGGATAAACATTCTGTCCTAATGGATTTAGAGATCCACTGAGACTGTGGTGTGTGTGTGGGGGGGTGAAGGCACAGGGGAGGGTACTGCCCTCTAGGAAGAAAGTCAGAACTAAGAGAGACCTCCAATATGCTCATGGGCGTGGATGATCTCATTCAGGAGAGAAGAAGCAACCAGGAACACAGAAAGAAAACTAGAAAAATGTGTAACCACAAAAGCCACAAAGAGAAATAATGGTCAGTAGTGTCCAATACTGAGGAGAGGTAAAGGAATGTAAGAGCAAAGCTCCCTGGGATTTAGAGACATGGAAATCACCAGCTACTTCAGCAAGGGCTATGTTAGAGACAAGAAACCAGGCTGGGATGGGCTGAGGAACGAATGGAAAACTAGAAAATGGAGACTGATCTGGGTTCTATTTCAGACAAATGGGTTGCTTTCTTTACAAAAAGATCTCTATTCGGAAAATGAAGGTCAGTTCCCCTTGGAGTAAATCAGACTCCTTTATATGAAATGAACTTGAAAATTCCCTAAACCCAAACACACCTGCACACAGTATTGAAAATGGTAACACCTATTATTCCACTTGAACTTGAGAGCTAAGCTAAAAGTCATCGTAGCCCATTCAGTAATGATTAGCAACCACTTACCAAAGACTAGAATTGCATCTCTACCAATTTTTTCCTTTGTACTCATCTAAATGAAGAAGTTCCAACACAAAAGTCTACTATCCATGATCTTAAATTTCGTGAAGTAAGTCTAATGGTTGTGTGATCTTTACATTTTTCGCTAGGAGGAGTGAGTGAGAGAGGAGAGAATCATAACCTTGCAGAAGTCCCACATGGGCACTCACATTAGCTCCCACATGGGCACTCACATTAACTCCCTTTGTAGCACCAAGTACAGCTTTGTGGCCTAGGAGGTGCTGAACAAAGACATCCATGGGAAAAGAATGTTCCAGACTCCAAGTCAGCCACAGACACTTCCTGGCAAGGGGATAGTGAGTCAGTCATCATTTTGGTTTCTGATCTCAGCCAGCTTGCTGTAAAGCAGAGATTCAAGTGGGAAAGAGAAGTCCACCGCACCATTTCTGGGAAAACTAGATGAGATGGTATGTGTCCTCCAAATATGTCCTATGAATGGGAATGAGCTGATGGCAGAATTTAGGAAAAAATCACAGCAAGCCATTACACACAGTGTTAACACTGTCAATCAACACAGCTGTACTTAATCTTCTTTTCTCGGTTGCCCATTCATTAAAGCTTCCCCATTCCTTTTTTTTTTTTTTTTTGGCTTCTTTCATTTTTCATTCACTTATATAGCAACCATTTAAGCCATTTACTGGATATCTATTCAGTGTTGACTCTCAGTAAAAAGTAACAATGCCATTTCACAGATAGCAAAGCTCAGAAAATTAGCCATATATTCATTCACACAACCATTTAGTGGCTCAAACAAGGATAACATACAGTCCCACCTTTAGGTCTATTTCCTCAGTAGCATCTCTGAAGACTTGGAAGACTTGTTTCCTGGTGAGGAGCCTATGTCAACCCCATTCTCAGATTCTTCTTGTACCCCAGACAACTGAATCCTAGGCTGGATGTGGTCCTGACACTTCCTTACATGTCTAGCCATTGTGTGAATAGCATTTCCACTCCAAGACTGGGATTGATTCTGAGCCTGCCCTTCTAAGGACAGATGCATTGCCAATGTCTCTATCTCCAACCAATGAGCATGTTTTGGGTTTGGGCTTTTTGGCTTTGTTTTTAATAATGGCCCAGTATGTCCAGGGAAGCTGACTCTGGAATCTCCACACTTCGTAGATGTATCCTTGGCTAAGTTGGCTAATTCCATTTTTAAGTTAGCTAGTTTCATCCTTCCCCCCAAATACAAGGTCTCAGTGTAGTCCAGGCTGGTCTCAAACTCACATGTAGCCAAGGATGATCTGGAACTTCTAATCCCACTCCCTTTGCCTCTGCCTCCCATGTGACCATCCCATCCAGTCTTCCGTGGTGCCAGGGAACAGTCCCTGGGCTGCACACACGCTAGGCCAGCACTTTACCAACTGAGTCACAACCACAGCCCAAGCTTCACTTCTCTCAGCTGTCAGATCAAGGTATAACTAAAGCCCTATCACTAAGAGCTTACATGGAGGCTTCAGTAAGGTCAGCAGATCATGAAAGAGCAGAGCCTGGCACAAACAGGTAACAGTAAGTTGTTATTATATCTCAATAATTATTAGTTTGCATTTTATCATATCATGTTTAAGTGTAGTGACCACACAGATAACATACATCTTGATCAGATGGCTTTGATTAAGGCTTTCAATCTATTCAGAGATTAGCATGCGCTGGAATGGACTACGTAAGAATAGTGGAAGGAAATAAGTCTTAAGAGGTGGTAAAATATCTTTAGAGAGTTCTACAATTCAGCATTGTCATTGTGCTGGAGACATTACTCACTGTCCTGAGTGACTAAATCAAGAGGCCAAGTCAAGACTGCACTTAAATGCCTGTGGAAAGAGCCTCTGATGCAGCCTTAGACTTCCAAGATGGAAAGATTTGAGACTCTTAAGTGTTCCCTGATGTTCTTTCCAGCCTCCTCCTGGCAGTCTGGGTCGCCTCAGGGCAAAGTCCTTCTGCCTGTTCATTGAATTAGGTTCCTGCTGCCTGGGACAGAGAACAACTTCCATAAAAGGATTTTAAAAGCTCAAAAGAAGCCTGGGTCATCTTTCAGGGACAGAAGACCCTTCAACCAAATAAAACCCGGGCCGAGTGGATTCAGTGGTCCTATAACTGACTATGTTTGAGTCAGATTCATCTGCACGGGTATACAGAAGGTAAGTTCCTTGAAGTCAGGAACCCATCTGGTTTCTTCACTGCTGGGTCATTAGTCTATGAAACAGCACCTGACACATAGTAGGTACTCACTAAATAAATATCTGTGCAACATTTCATGGGTTGTACAAGCAGAAAGACAAATCTCTCTCTCTCTCTCTCTCTCTCTCTCTCTCTCT
>CABHPQ010180440.1:7065-35352 GCA_902168405.1 Peromyscus aztecus | reverse complement strand
CTGTAAGGAGAAGGGGAGATAGGGAGTGGAGAATACAGCAAGCACCCAGGGTGGCAGGGATGTGGCAAGATGAGGACTGATGACCTCTTAACCAGGTAATCTCATCGTGTGTTTAAGCTTTAGGGAGTATCTAAAATGATAAGCTGTGTTCCTAGGGAGTTACACACAAAGCTATCACATGGGAAATACATGTTCATCACCTGTCAGGTGAACGACAGTTGAGAAAAGATTGAAGCTTGTCACTTTAGAGGGCATAGGGCGAGAATCAACCAGAAAACACATGGTATACACACTGATTAATTTATCCAACAACTACTGAGCACCTAGTGTGTACCAGGTCTGATATAATATTAATTCTTTTATCCTAAGCCCAATAGCATGTGTGTACATTATGAGAACAGGTTAATGGTTATTGACTCATTACATGCACTTTGTTTATCAAGTCTTAATACAATTTCAATAAACTCTGCAAACTGTTGATTCCTTCTCCTTTCTAAGCATTAAAGCCACTGACACTGTGAAAATGGTGGACCATTCCTCTGCACTTCCCTTGAATTGTCTGTTTTACTCTCTCCAGGTGCTCCTGGTGGCATGCCCAAACCCGAAGCCAAAAGAAGAATCAATTACAAGGGGCCAGCACTGCGTTCTGTGGACTCCGGGGCTTGTTAGGTAATTGGGATCCTCTGGCCCCACACTAGCCCAGCACCATGGAGAGAAACAGTTCCTTCTTCAACTCTATCTGGGAAATCATCCGGACTAGACACGAGAGGGGCGTCTTCAACACCGTCTGCCTGGCCGTCCTCCTGGGACTGCCCTTAGTGGTGGTTCTTACACTCCTCTTCGTCTGCTGCCATTGCTGCTGCAGCCAGCCCCCCAAGAGCAGCCAACAGCCAGACCCAAACAAGAAGAAGAAAAAGAAGAAGAAGAAGAAGAAAAAGAAGAAGGACGAAGACCTCTGGATCTCTACTCAGCCCAAGCTCCTCCAGATGGAGAAGCGGCCATCACTGCCTATCTAGTGATGGGAAGCTCAGTGTCCTCCCCTCTGAGCCCAGCCTCCTTCCAACCACAGAGACTCAGGAGGAGCCTTAACAGTGATGCACTCACGCCTACAGATTACTTCAAACAAGGAACAAATGTCAGACTGAGCATCCCATTGGATGGGAGCATATGGACAATTCTTACACTGTCTTGGCAGCTACGTGTCCAATACCAGTGCTCTGTGTTGTAGTCCCAAGCATGTATTACACTGTCTCTGGTATACTCCATCACAAAAGCACAGAAAACATGTAGACATGCACTTTAGATGGAGTCCGAGTAGATGCACATGGCCATTATATGTATGTATATTTGGACAACAGGTACATGGAACAGTATATTCTGTTTATCATGTGGTCATTTAATATGTACTTTGTGCAAATGTACATACTTGCAGAAATGTCTTATGGGAAGATATGTCCAGATTTAGGCACATATGCACAATTAAATAGCCATGCAAGGCTTTATGCACTGTCTATATGCCATTCAGGTTGGAGATGGGTGCTTTCCTCTTCCTATACCTACATAGTATTTTACCGGGAATACATTTGGACATTCCAGGAACCTGGTACAGCCCCCCATCCCAGTGTATATTGATACAGATATAGATAGTGGTTCCTATATGCTTCTGAACTTCTTTCTACCTGTACCTAAAAGTTTAAAGTATGGTTCCAAATCCATTCAAAGCTCTTTGCTTGCAACTCACGACAAGGTCCTCATTACCACTTGGCAGGTGTTTAATGTGGTCCAAGACCTCTTGGGGACATTACCCCATAACTACTCAGCAAGGTGCCCTCTTCTAAGCAGCGATGAACAGCTCTTGGCAGTAACTACTAGAAAGCTATGGAAACTCGTGTGATCTCTTCCATGGGCTGCAGTTATGTGCCCATGCAAAGTAGATACAGACAGAAAGGGTAAGGAGATGCCCCACATAAGCTAGCTATGTTCTGTGTGGATGAAGGTTTTTCCAAAAGGAAAGATGTAAGGTCATCACACGTCCAGTCTCAAAGGCAGCACACACCCAGGAAGCAATTCCCTGCCCTTGTAGCAGTGCATGGTATGTGGCAGATGGAATATAGAAGCCATGGTTTAAATGAAAGATTAAACTGTAAAGGTGTTCGTTATTATTTATGTTGATGCTCAGGCAAGTATCTTGTACACAGTAGGTACTCATAACTGTGGATGGATGTACAATGATGTTAGGAATAAACTTATAATACCTCATGGTCCCCCCCTAAGTGACCTGTTCTTTTAAGATACCCCACTAACTGCTACAAAAGATGAGACTAGGTATTGAGACCAGGGTTGTGTTGCCATATGTGCCCTGTGGTGCCTGAGGACATGCCCATAAAATCTGTTCTGAGTCGGGGAGAGCCGTTCCTCTCCAGGCTAAAGCTAAGAGAATGAACTGCTTGGTGTTTCGATGATACTGTCGCCATGTTATAAAGGCAGAGAATTCCCAACTTGGAAGTGGATTGTACTCTAACAGCTCATTTGTATATCTAATGGGGAGCTCTTTAAATATTTCCCCCATGGAGACCATTATAAAAAGTGGCAAATCACCGTCTAATTAATGGCATAGCCAAATTATGACATTACAGTAGTGAGAACAATCCCTGAATATGATGAGACTGGATGGAAGCTGAGGTCTGCTTGCTCACATGGGCTACCTGGTGCTCATGATTCTGCTCCATGCCATCAGAGGGTGGCAGTCTAGTGGTGGCTCTTACAGCTGGGTCTTCTAATAGACAGAGCAGTCATATTCGCTCTGCCATCCTACAAAACCCCGGTGTCACTAGGCAAACAGGCCTTCCATCCACAGGCCTCTGACCAGAGCAGCACTTCCTGATTCTTTGCCCCTTTGTCACATGGGGAGTTTACTGTGGTGCCCCTGACTGGCCTTCACATGCCACAGGATGGCCAGGCTTCTCCCCATTCCACACGCCCTTCCCTGACAAATGCCACCCACAAGATGCCCTTCCCATCTCTAGCTCTCGGTCACCCTAAGACAAAAGACTTGGGGTAGAGGTGGAGCCAGACAGCAAAGACGGGATGTCAGATAACAGCCTGCAAGAATGGATCACCAGGATCAGAGACCACACAAATAACATGGTTTCCGTGACAACTGGCTGCCAGTTTGAATTAAGACAGCAGTCAATTGTCACTGACGCCATAACAAGGCCTCTGTCTCCAGGCACAGTGTATCTACAGTGTTCTAATCGAATGGACTTGAGCCAGTTCCTGTCACGAAACACCCAGAAAGTCAATTCTCAGTTGCCTCCATTCCCTGGAATCCAGGAGTCCCAAGCCTGATTGGATCACTGCTTCCTGACCCCTTCCCGTCATAACCTCTCTGACAGAACCTCTCTTTCTAGAACCCCTAGGATGGGCCAGGGCCCGTGATGTGATAGGCCCTCCTGTGGATGCTGGAGAGCAGCAGCCCAAAGCAGGCCTTGGTGTCCTGTATCCCTGCTTCAGTTTTTTTCTGTTCTTCTCTTACCGCTTCCTCTCCCTGCATCATACCAGTTCACCCCTTCATGACGCTCCACTTTCTCCCCCTCACAGTCTATCCCAGAGCTGCCACAGATACAGCCAAGGGGTGGGGGCAGGGTGCTCAGGGTAAATTAATGGAGAACATGAAAGGCTTCGGGGGGCTGGAGGGATAGCTCAGTAGTCAAGAGCACCTGCTGCTCTTGTAGAAGATCCGGGTGACAGGCACGCACGTGGTGCGCATGTATACATGCAGGCAAAACACTCATACACATAAAACAAATCTCTTAAAATTTTTCGTAAAGAAGAGGTCTTCTAAATTGGTACAGTCTTGGGGAGGGGGTCCCCCCATCCTGGACTTCTGGTTTACCTTGATCACACTCAGCTACAGTTAGAGAGGTTCCGTGGATTCTTTTGTTCAATGGATTCTCTTGAGTTCCTGGGAGGAGGAAAAAGAACAGGAAAATGTAAAGAATGGGCAATCACTTTTTGAGAAGAACATATAAATGATCAAAGTTGTACAGTATTTGTCAGTGGCTTTTTCTGTAAAATTCAAGCATGTAAAGTTTATTGAAGTAAATATTTTGAAACGGAAACCCTCCTTGCATGGTGGAGTGAGTTCCTGCTGTGGTATCCCTGAGATATTATTCTCACTCAGAAATGATGGATGGAGAGATTCTCCCTGATTGGCCAATGTGCTCCTAGGATCTCAGGTCCAAGGACCAGGAATGCAGCATCTCTCCCCCCTGTGCAAAGCAGGCAACCTTGGAGACTGAACTGGGCCATGATGGCTGCAGAAAAACATACTGATGTTCCCTGGAGACACTTAGAAAGCATTTCTCCAGTGAAGTTGACCAGTGTCTTCTTATAGGAAAAGGAAAAAATATTAAAGATCTAAAAAAAAAAAAAAAAAAATTAGGACCTCTGGGTTAATCTGGTGCTGGGAAACTAAGGATCAAGGACCCCTACTGCAACTTTGCACTAGTTAAGAAATGAAGTGATCTCGATGCTCCTGATTCCTCTCTCAACCATGCTTAGCTTGTCATTAAAGTAGGGGCCACCTAGAGTGCTGGCCAACAGAAGCAAGATGGTGGAAATGCTCTCTACCAACACGGCCCAGTCTGCTGCTACCAGCCATTAAAATTAAATCAAATTAAAGTCCAGAGCTCCATTATGCCAGCCATATTTCAAGTGCTCAGTAGCCACCCCATGGCTAGGAACACCACCCCCAATGGCATGGGGCTAGCATCTTGTGGGAAGAGTAGTCAAATGTTTGTGAACAGCTGTGCTGTCTTAATGCCAGCTTAAGAAGGAAGACCCACAGCACAGCTGCACGTTTGCTGTCTTGCCCAAGGCAGGCTCTTTCACAGTCGGGTGATTCGTGAGCTCCTTCCCCTGTCTCCGCACACCCGTGACAACCAGGGAGCAGAGTCTTGAGTCAGCCGCTATTCATTCCTCCAGAACATTGCAAAACTTTCCAGTGCAGAGGAGGGGTTGCCCAGAGGGCCACAGCTTATCTCCCAGACCCCTCAGCTCTACCTGCCCGGGCCCGCCCATACTCCAGGTGAGAAGATGGAGTTACACAATGCAATCATCCATTAGCATTCTCAGCTCACTGGAGTACTCTGCTAGCTGCTTGCCCTTTGGCCTTAGGATTATTCTAGAATTCAAAGTCACAGGCAAACAAGACTGAACAACAACAACAAAAAATCCCTTTGAACAACTTACTATCTCTGCCATAGGTTCAACCTATTGAGATGTTTTCAGATTTCCATGGGGACAAGTATCACACTTTCTTCAGTAATGGCAGGGCATACACATGAAAGTGTTTTAGCTTTTACCATGTCCACCGATCCCCAGTTATGAGACTCTGTGCTGAGGGGTTACAACCTGCCTAAAGGAACAGACCACTACAATACAGTGTGCTCCTTGCTGTCCCAGAGGGACACACACACCAAGGCTGGCATCAGGTCAGGCTAACAAAGAGTTAGTTGTACTGGGGTGAACTGAGGAGGGAGGCCACAGCTGGTAGAAAAGATGAGAGTCCCTGGGCATCGTGGGCTAGGACTTAAGACTAGGATGGTCCAGATCCTGATGCCCTCACAAGTTCTTACTGAGTATTGTAACCTCCCTATTAAGACTCATCTTCAAAAATTAAACAGAAAAATCCACATAAAACATTTAGCACAGGACCCAGCTTAAAGTCAAGTTAAAACGTTGTTAATGTGACTAGAAGGAAAAACATGGTTTGTGTTCTAGAAATCAAACCTCCGGAGGAGAGAATCAAATTATGCCCTTGGCTTTCACTCCCCTTTCTCTTTCTTCCATTCATCATCCTGTTGACCATTCATTGAAAACCAGCCTTGGAACTGGCTAGTTCTAGATGGCTATTAAGGAAAAAGAAGAGTCAAAAGTTTGGGATGGGCTGGAGAGATGGCTCAGAGGTTAAGAACACTGGCTGTTCTACCAGAGGTCCTGAGTTCAATTACCAGCACCACATGGTGGCTCACAACCACCAGTAATGAGGTCTGGTGCCCTCTTCTGGCATGACATGCAGACAGAACACTGTGTACATAATAAATAAATAAAATAAATCTTTAAAAAAAAAAGTTTGGGATGACAATACAAAGCCTTAAGATCCAAACACCCCACCTACCACTCCAAAGGGCCTTGTAGCACATAAGGGGCATTCATGGTACCATTTGATTCCTGCTTCATAAATAAGGAAAATGAGACCCTAAGAAAAGAAGCCAGCATACCCAGGCTCAGAATGGAGGGCACAGTCATTGTCCAGGAGCTTCATGGGTCTGGTCATCAGTCTGTAAGTCTCAAAATGTCCTTTTCATGTGTTCCACAGCAAACCCCACCTCCTTGGCCTCCCCTAATTAAACCTAATGCTCTTTACTAGCCAAAACAAAGAACTGTATTAGTTTATTTTTCTTTCAACTTATAATACTGGACTGGAGAGACGGCTCAAGGGTCAGGAACACTTGCTATTCTTGCAGAGGACCCAGGTTTGGTTCCCAGCCCCACATGGCAGCTCACAACCATCTGTAACTTCAGTTTCAGGGCATCCAATGTTCTCTTCTGGCCTCTATAGGTACCAGGCATGTACTGGTGCATGCACATATACGAAGACAAAATACGTGTGCACACAAAATAAAATAATTAAGTCTAAAACAAATCATTTTAAAAATTAAAAAGCTGACAAGCCAAGTGTAAAAATAACTTAAGATTTACAGAACTGCTTCAAAAGTATTCTTTTCTATCTTTGCCCTTATAATTATATAGAAGCTCACCTATTTCTATAATGGTCAGGGTTTTGTGAGCTAGCCTGGAAACCTTATTTACATAACACTGGAATTGGAACCCAAAGCATCCACAGAAACAATCCACTCACAGAGGCAGTTGGGTTTGGAAATACCCCTGAAACTTTCTACCCACTGCCCAGCCCAGTGAGTAGTGGTAGATGGGTTGGGGGTAAACAGAGCCAAGGGCAGACTAGGCAGCCCCTTTCAGGGAGTGCCTGCTTATCTGTTGTGCTGGTCCAGGAAAAACGCTACCTGAGCAACCACTAAGTTCAGGGTGGGTGCTGACTGAACTCAACTGGCCAACTCTCCAGAGAATGTTACTCAAGAAGGAAGAAAAGTGGAGACCCCTCCAGAATGGTCCCTTTGTGGAGGAAAGTTTCCCTTGAACTGAGAGGCACCTGATAAGGCAACACTGCCATCTCCTGGCAAGACTGGGTATAGCAGGCCTCTAGACCCAGGCTGCAGCCTCCAACCATGTTGAGGGTTCCCGTTGACATGGAGTCTGTTGATCCTCTCCATGACCCTGGTGAAAGGCTTAAAGTAGTGAGTGACTTATAATGCTTTTTTTTAAGTGGAATAGGGGACCTTTCCTAGGAACTAAGTTTCACCAGCAGCTTTTCATCATCTTTTCTTTTTCTTCTAATTCTTTGCCTGTCTTCTTGTCCATATACTCTCGATTTGCACAGCCAACACCTTCTTTTTTCTTTCCTTGATTACAGTTCTTTGAAAACCTCTCCTCTCCCTCTCCCTCCCTCCCTCCCTCTCTCCCTCTCTCCTCTCCTCTCTCTTCCTCCCCATCTCTCTCCCTCCCTCTCCCCTGCAGTATTTTCTGGCTTTTGTAATCCTTGAATCCCTGATAATTCTAAGTTTTCAAACAGAGTGCTTGAACTCACTTGACAAACATAATTGGCGCACTTTTCCAGAGGAAGCAGCCATGACACACAACTAGTTCCGAGCTCTGTGATTCATCGGCTACCCTTTGAAGGCAGTCTACCTTAAATCCTGCTGATTCTACAGATCTCTCCCTGACACGGACCAAGGGAATCATTACTTCTTGCCTGTACCATTACGGCAGCTGTGAGCTGGTCTGGGAGCCTCCATCCTTTCCCTATGCCCACCCCCACCCCCCGCCACCCCTTGCAGATGGTTAAGGGGCACAGGGTGCTATCAGATAGGAGGAATGACTTCCTGTGTTCTGTATCACAGTGGAGCAGCTGGCTGGCAAAGATTAGCTGTATATTTCAAAGTAACTAGCAGAGAGGATTTTGCTTGTTCTCAACACTAAGATACGATAAATGTCTGAGGTGATGCATATGTCAGTCACCCTGATCTGATCATGTCACATCATATATGCATATTGAAATGTCACACTTTTCCCCATCAATGTGTGTGGATAAAAAATAACATGAAGACTGGGGAGAGCCGGGCGTTAGTGGCGCACGCCTTTAATCCCAGCACTCGGGAGGCAGAGCCAGGCGGATCTCTGTGCGTTCGAGGCCAGCCTGGGCTACCAAGTGAGCTCCAGGAAAGGCGCAAAACTACACAGAGAAACACTGTCTCGAAAAAAAAAAAAAAAGACTGGGGAGATAGCTCAGTGGATAAATCAGTTGCTACTCAGGTGTGAGGTCTTGAAGTGAATGTTAGGTTAGGTGTGGCAGCCCACCAGAAGTAAATCTTTCCACAAAACAAGTTGGCTGGCTAGACTGGCCACACCTGTGAGTTCTGGGTTCAGAAAGAGAGCCAGTCTGACTTAAGTAAATGAAGTAGAAAGCAACCAAGGGAGATGCGGAATAAACCTCTGGCCTCCACACACACATGCCCACTCATGTATGTACATGTACATACACACACACACACACACACACACACACACACACAATTTTAAATAGTTTTCAAAAATCCCACTATATTGCCTCCACCATCCTCTCACTGAACTAATATTTCCTGAGTACAAGCCTGCCACATCACTTCAAGGTTTCAAAACCTCTGACCGCTCCCCACTGTTCAAACGCTTTCATGGGAACAGTGGCTCTCACGCCTGGGGCCATGTTAGAGTCCCCTGGGGAACTGTGAGAGGCGCGGGTGCACAGAAGTCACCTGAGACCCACTGAAGTGGGATCTCTGGAGGGGCAGTGAGCAAAAGGACACACATCAAAGCTCGCACTGGCTCTGCTTGGCAATGTGAACTGACAGACAGTGCGATGTAGCAGCAGTGAATCACTGCCTGTCCTTCCCACTGGTTCCCTGGGCGTCTCACCCACTGAGAAGCCACTTTGCCTTCCTCAGGCATAGCCTTACTCTCCCAGGTATCTGGCTGCTCCCCTTACAGACAGATTTGGTCTGTCTTTCTAGACCTGATGTTATCACTACAACCTCCTAAAGCTTCTCGGATAATTTTGGTAGAATCACACACACACACACACACACACACACACACACACCACAGTGCCAACCACACCCCTAGTGACCCGCTTCCTCCTCAAGCCACCACCAGCCTGATTAGTTTCCAAGCTATCTTCCCGCACTTCTGGTTGTTGATCGGGGGCAGCAGTTTTGCTCTTCTCTACCTGGTGCATGTCCAGAACAGACAACACTCTGGAAACAGGACCGAAGTTTGTGGGACAGATGTCCTGGCCGTGCTCTGCTCCTGGCTTCTAGTGTAACCCCACTCCTCAAGCGTCTGTTCACTTTGGGTCATCTTGAAGCATTGTGGGAGCCGATGAAGGTTTTCTAGTGAGATCTGAGCTCGCTTCACACAGCAGGGCTGCATTAGGAGATGGCTTGACCACGTGCATGGTCACCAGGTGTCTGGGATGGTCTGCACTTGGCTGTGCTGGGCGGGGGGGGGGGGGGGGGGGAGGTCTTTTGCTCCACCCCTTGACATTCCTTTAAAAGCCCTTTAGTAGACAGAAGGGGCTGGTGGGTTTTGACCCAGGCCCTCCTGAGGCTATCCTGTGTTTCTAACTGTCTCTCTCCTCTATATTTTTATCTAAATATTTCTCACTTCTCCCTGCTCAAGAGTACCCTGGGAGGAAAAGTGGGGGCAGGCCCCCCACAAAGCATGGAGCGGCTTCCTTTAAGCTTCAAAACTTTGAGGATCCATAACCTGGCTCTAAGAAAAGTGTTTGAACCTCTCTGAAAAGCAGATCCACCAGAAACCCATTTCATAGGCCCATATTCAGTTACTGGAATGAACTACTGGGCTGGCCATGTTAAAGCAAGAGGCAGCGTGGAGGAAGGTTAGGGCTGGGGTGTGGCCCACTCGATAAACACTCTTTGAAAATGAATTTCCTTCCCTGCTCACAGTAGAATCTCTGAAGGTCATTGTCCTAGTTAGTTGCTGTGAAGAGACACCATGACCACAGCAACTCTTATACAGTAAACATTTAATTGGGCCTGGCTTACGGTTTTAGAGGTTTAGCCCATTATCATTGTGGTGGGACATGGCATCATGCAGGCAGACATGGTGCTGGAGGAGCTGAGAGTTCTACATCTTGATCCAAAGGCAACAGGAAGCAACTGTGAGCCACACTGAGTGTAGCTTGAGCAAAGGAGACCTCAAAGACCACCCGTACAGTGACACACTTCCTCCTACAAGCCATACCTCCTAATAGTGCCATTAGGGCACCATTTCCTTTCAAACCACCACAGTCAGCTACAGAGTTCTCCAGAGCAACATAGGACTTTGTTATATACACAAAAGATGCTAAAACAGCTCCAGTCTCCCACACGTCACTTCAGTGGCCAGCAGTGGAGCAACCCTGGGGTCAGTGAACCTGGGATGTACATGGTATCATCTGGTGCCATCAAAGCCTCCTCCAGAGCAAAGGCTTTCATAGCAGAACTACATAGAGAGGCCACCAATCCTAGCAGTAGTTTTAATGATCCATAATATCTGAGGAGGAAATCCAATAATCTATATCTGTGGTGGTTTGAATAAGAATGGCCCCATAGGCTCATATATTTGAATGCTTGATCATGAGGGAGTGGCACTACTTGAGAGGGATTAGAAGGTGTGGCCTTGTTGAAGACATGTGTCATTAAGGGGTGGGCTTTGACATTTCAAAAGCCCAAATCAGGCCCAGTGCCTCTTTCTCTTTTTCTGCTGCCTATGGATCTGGATGTAGAACTCTAAGCTGCCTCTCCATGTCTGCCTGTGTGCCACCATGCTTCCCACTGAGACGATAATGAACTAAACCTCTGGAACTGTAAGCCAGCCCCAGTTAAATGCTTTCTTTATAACAGTTGCTGTGGTCATGGTGTCTCTTCACAGCAATAGGACACTGACCAAGACAATGTCATAATAAGCACATGTAAGAAGCCTGTTAAAAGTCGAGGGTGTTGCTACTGTTGGCCATCTCTGTCTCTGGGCCAGTTCTGGGAACTGAATCCACTTTGCAAAGGCAGCAGTTTCTTGCTTAAAGGTTTGAGCTGACCAGGATGAGCCCAAGGACTCTGATTTGCAGAGATGAGGCTCGTTTGTGCAAACAAGCACAGAATGCTACAGAAGGGAGTCTGAGGAGAGGACATGGGTGAAGCTTGGAGGCTCTACGGAGGGACCCAAGACAGAGAAGGAAGTCACCTTGGGCTTAAGCCCCAACAAAGGTACATCAAGACCAAAGAACCGGTCCCTGAAAATATCTCCCCTCCAGGGAAATCTTCAAAGTCCCCACCTCTGTGGCTCCCCTAGCAGTGGTCACTTCTCGAAGTCACAAACTGACTTGGTTTTTGCTGCCAGTCTCCAACACTAGAGATGATTGGTTACTTACTGTCAATTACCGCCGCTGGAGTAGAGCATAATTTGTCTATTGTCAGCCTTTGCCTAGAATATGTAGAACAAAATATGTTCATGAATACTTTGTTTATTTGGATAGGTTTGGCACTTGGAACAGAACCTGGTACAGTTTCAGATTCAAGCAGTGAGCATTGAATAAATGAACAAAATGAATAAAGACAGCATAAGAGCTCCTCCGTCAGCATGAGGACTGGGTGTGACTTGTTCATCTGTTTCCCTACAGGCCACCACTTACTAGATTCTTAAGTCAAAGGGCAATGTGTGTGCATCTTTTGAATGATTAGCCCCAATCCTTAGTGAACTTCCTTTGGCCCACTCATTAGGAGAGCTAGCTGTTGCTGTGGCCTGACGACCAGGTGGGGAGACTGAAAACATGAAAGCTTGACAAAAGTGACTTCCGGTGTGTGGCTTGGCATTGACCCAGAGGTCAAACCTGAGAAAGCTAAACAACAGTGTACGCCCTAGACTAGAAGGGGGAGTGAAGAACATGTGCTTTCCTCCCCACTCACATACTTCTGCTGCCTTCCAAAGAGCATGATTTTTCATCCGCAGGCGATACTGCAGTCCACCGCATTCCAGTATAATGCTCAAATTGTCCCTTCACTTGCACTCAAGTTAAATTTAGAATTCAAGTGCACTTAAGTGAAGAAAATAACATAAGACACTTTTGGAAAATCAAATGATTTGTTTATTTATTTTTTTTCTTGAATAGGAATTTAAGTTACTTCAATGGTCAATGACTGGGCTACGGAAAACCTTCCAAAATAATACCAGACACTTAAGAAGGATGAGATGAGGAAGCTTCCAGTGTGGGGAGCAGGGAAGGAGCAGGGCTGAGGGCTGATGGGCCTGGAGCAGGGCGGGGAAGACTAGGGAGGGTACCAGTTATTTAGAGAGGCAGATTATTTAAAGTTGAAATGACTGCAAATTTATTTACAACATATGCAGATCTAGGAAAGAGATTATGCAAATGTCTGAAAGGGGCGGTTAAAAATAGCAGTAAA
The DNA here is from genome assembly GCA_902168405.1 of Peromyscus aztecus. NCBI lineage: Eukaryota > Metazoa > Chordata > Mammalia > Rodentia > Cricetidae > Peromyscus > Peromyscus aztecus. The sequence continues at coordinate 22,717 of CABHPQ010180440.1, read as the reverse complement.
ATGGGAGCTTTGGTCTCCAGCATGCTAGAGATCAGTCAGAACTTAGCTAAGTATGAATGCGTCATGGGTCCTCTGTAATCTCTCCGTTCTTCATCACACACGAAATGTAAAAGGAGTGAGATGTGTACTTTCCCCTCAAAAATCAGGGGGAACCAGAGACAACGGGCAGCAGGTTACCTCAGCTCTGATCCCTGAGGGATCAGAACCTCACTTTTGGTTTTTCTTCTAGAAAGATATACATTATCAGATGCATATATAGATCGCCACCAATTTCTAAAGATTTCCAGTTGGTGATCTACTGGGTGATTCATTTTTTTCACCCTAATCCAATACATCTGTCATTAAGTATGGACTGAAAAACCCTGCGGTTCCAACACTGTGTCCTGTCCGTGTGTGTGTGTGTGTGTGTGTGTGTGTGTGTGTGTGTGTGTGTGTGTACTGTTCAGTGACAACATTGCTGGCTTTCTGGGCCCTCAGCGGAGACCCACAAACATGCAAGTGACATGGTAGGAACCTCTAAAACTTGAGGTGTGATGACGTCATTAGCACTGTGGGTTCCCGGCAATCTGAGAAGTTAGAGGCTATGAGCATCCGTCAAATGTCAGCTTCCTAGTCACCACCACCCACCCCACCCTAGGGCCTTCAGAACATTCTCGCCTTTCCTCCTATGGACCGCTTCTTCCTGCCGGAGAAACGGTCTCTGCTGTAACCAAAGGGACGAATTTTCAGCTCCACATAAGGAATGGAGAACTCGTGTCCTTTCCATGGCTCCCAGTTCACTCCCTACAAAACAAACAAACAAATCTACATTAGGAAAAGGTATTTGGGAGAAAAGTAAGGTGGTTGATGGCAGAGGGGATCCTAGAGAGTGAAGTCACTCCCTCTCTGAAGGAGGAGGAAAAGGAAGAGGAAGTTCAGGTAAGAATGGGTTATGAACCAAGACAAGAGGGCCAGGTCACGCAACCCCTCCTGGAATTTGACAAACTGAGTGGACAAGAGAAGGAAGCCTCCAGGGTGGGAAGATGGATGTGAGAGAGGCCAGAGCACAAGGATGACAAGGACGTCAGTCTAGGCAGAGATCAGCAAACCAGCTACTGCCTCACTCTGTTCTTTTCCAAAAACTAAGAGGCAAAAATAAACATATTAATTAGCCAATTGTGTAAAATCATTTTCAATTTAGACTGTTTAGATATTAGCGCTGGGGTAACAAATGGCCTGCTGAAAACTAAATTTCATTTTATGTCTTTTGACTGGTGAGCACAATAATATTTAATTCACTTAATAACCTTGCAACCTGGCCAATAAAGAGCCCAAGTGACCAATTTTATGTATTTTAATTTGTGAGGTAAATAATAAACAAGAAGCTAAATGCCTTGCAGACTAAGAAAAGCACATTAACCAGATGAATGTCTTTTATTAGCAAATGCAGGGACGGTTTAGGGCATGCTGGCTGCTCATTTCAAATATTTGATCTCTGATCATAGGCTTCCCCTGGTCGGCCCACATGCTGCCACCGTGATTCATGAGCCAACCCTCCTCATTGCCCTGGGGGCAAATTTCTTCTTCCTTTTGAAAAAAAAATCACATAAGGATTGGGAATCCTGGCTGCCTGGTAAGGACCAAAGTAATAAAAATGTACCTGGATTTGAGAAGTGCTAATATTTACAGTAATATTGGTGTGTGCAAGTTCTTGGGAGAGGTGCTTTCATAAAGGCCAGGATCAGGACCTGGTTGGAAATTAGAGACCCGGGACAGGTTTATGGAGGACAGAGATTGATAGTGAGCATAGGAGAGTGCAATTTTCAAGAAGCCATGAGGGGTCGGCAGATGTCCTGTAGCTGGCCAAGAGTCACAGTGATATACAAGGATCATGCAGGTCCCAGAAAGTACTGACAGGGAAGTTTGCAAGAGAGGAGCCCTCACATACGCTCAGCCCTGAACACAGGCGAGACAGAGGGACAAGAACAGGACGCTCGCAGCAGACTCTTGGTGACTCAGGTTGAAGTGGAGCCAAGGATTGGTGTGAGCTAAAGTAGAACCTGCTCACCCAGTGACCAAGGACTGAGAGAAACAGCTCTGCTGTAAGGAGACAGCAGGGAAAGACGATGAATTGTCTGATTTGGGACAGAATATTTGTGCACTCCCCAAATTCTGCATGTTGAAGTTTTCTTGTCCCAGTTTGTTAATATTCAGAGGCAGCTCTCTGGGAGGTCATTTTTAGATGCCCCCACCATAGAAGAGAAAGAGGTTGGGATGCCTCTCTCCATATCGTGTAAAGATACAGCTAGAAGGTGTCTATTTCCAAGCCAAAAAGCAAGGCTCCATCAAGAATGAATGCTGGCACTCTGATCCTGGATTAGGCAGCCTTTAGAACTGTGAAATATGCATGTCTACTTTCTTTTCTTTTTGTTTGTTTGTTTGTTTTTGTTTTTCAAGACAGAGTTTCTCTGTGTAACAGCTCTGGCTGTCCTGGAACTCACTTTGTAAACCAGGCTGGCCTCAAACTCATGGAGATCCACCTGCCTCTGCCTCCTAAGTAGAGTGCTGGGATCAAAGGCGTGCGCCCCCACCAGGAGCATATATGTTTTTAAACCACCTCACCTGTGGTAGCTTGTTAAAGTGACCTGATCTATAACAGGGCTGTTTGTGAATTACTAAGGTACACTGATAGCTAGGTGTGGTGGTACACACCTGTAACTCCAGCCCTCAGGAGGCTAAGATAGGAAGATTCAGAGTCCAAGGCCAGCCTAGGCTACATAGCAAGAGTCTGTGTAAACAAATAAACAACAACAAAAACTTAGCCGGATGTGGTGATAAATGCCTGTAATCCCAGAATTTACAAGGTAGAGGCAGGAGGACCACGGGTTTATGATTAGCCTCAGCTACGAGGCAAGTGTAAGGTCAGCCTGGGCTACATGAGACCCACTGTCTCATAAATACTACAAAAGAATCTTAAAAGTGAAGTGAGATGGCATGTGAGTCATGTCATTGGTCTTTATATATCTGTGGCAGCAAATCACCCACCTGCAGCTGAGACAGTGTGCGGTGGTGCAATGCAGACCACATAGTATCCGTGGTCTGGGGACACCACGAAGCCTGAATCACATTCTCCTGTCCTGTCTGAAGGCTTCAGAGCTAGAGAGAGGCTACCACACTGACCTGGACAGCATCGCTTTGGGAGTACAGACAGACAAAGCTTGTGACAGAAAAGACGTCCACCTGTCACTTACCTCACTGTGCTTGGTCTCCCCATATTTGCCGTTAGGATTGGCCAAGTGGCAATTCTTATACCACCAGCCACCATGATGTGTCAGGGCACAGTTGCTGAGGGCAATGTCATTGTCTCTGTCAAAAGTTGTGAACTTCCATCCATTGTGGTAAGTAAGAGCATCCCCTGCGGGAGAGATAAGAAGGGAGTCAAGGCATGTTCTGATGCTCCAGGGTAGTGCATCGCAACAGGATGTCCCTGAGTGTTGAGACCCTGCAGTGGTGGTGAGCAGGTTTCTGGGCCGTCACTACGGGGAACTGGCCAAGAACTGGATCCCCACAGCCAGCCTGTGGGACACCATGGGTGCTGTGGGACTAGTGTGGCTGTGGACTGGAGGCTGATCCTTGCTTGATAAGCCCTTCCCATCCTTGACTTAGCCCAGCTTTCTCAAATCACCCTCCCCACCTCTGCACAGCTGCCACCCAGGCCTCTTCTCATCTCTAAGGGCCTGTGTTCACCCAACAACCTTCCCTCTCACAGTCCATCTCCCAGCCCCTGTGGAAAGACCCACTCCACTGTCTCAAGCCTACCACCCTACCTGCTATCCCAAAGATGATTCATCCTCCTCGCTGAGCAGGTTTGCCACTGAGCTGCCTCCTGTGGAGCCTCCAATCCCGTTGTCTCTACTAACGAGGTGAACAGGGCCATTTGCCCTCTCCCCTTCATTAGTGAATCCCTAACCTCCCTTAAAGCAGCTCAACTCTACTACTGAAGAAGATTCCTCATTGATCCCCTTCTCCACCCCAACACACACACACACACACACACACACACACACACACACACACACACACACACCTGAACTTCTAGAGCCCTTCTGGGGATGTACGTACAATTTAATGCTTCATTACGTCCTGTCTGGAATTCACTTTAATTACTTCACTCGTACTGCACCTAGTTCCCGACCACATTTGTCATCCATTTATAAGTTTACTTTCTTTTTCAGCTCATAAAAGGCAATAAGAGCCCATATCAATCACAGGCTTAATCAAGTTCCCCTCCTGCAACAATGACAGCCACATTTACAGCTAATTGCTGTGACTCTCACAGGCCCACAAGGTGGGCAGGACCCTTCTGGATCCCGCAAGGAAATCAATGCCTGGGGATTAGTCTGTAGCAACCTAAGGTCCCCAAGTCCACAGATGAAAGCGCCAAGACCCAACTGTTGGTTCTCAGATTCTAAGATGGTTCTTTGTGAAACACAGATTCACCTGGGAGCCCCCCTCACCCCCACAGTGGACTTCATTCTTACTAGTAAGTGCAGTCTATCTCTGACAGCCTTCAACAATGGTTCTGGAGGGAGTCATCAAGACATCACCTGAGAACCTACTAAAAGGGCAAATTCTCAGGCTCACACATGAGGTGAGAGCATGCTACCTGTGCTTCCAGGCCTGCCTATGGTCCCAACACAGCTGCAGCTCATCCACATACTTATTCAGAGGGCAGACAGATCACCTGCAATGGGTGAGCCCCATGTTAGGCTCTGGGAATACGAAGAAGAGTTTCTTGTTCTTGAAAACTCAATTGGGGTGAGTTAGAGCAGGTATGGAAAGAGTTCGTAAGGGCGGGGTACATAAGCAGAGGTAATGTATACTTAGGAAGTTCAAGGGCCTTGGTTCAATCTCCAGCATCCCCTGCCCCTTAAAAAGTGAATAGCTCCATGTGCAAGGGGATGGTCCCAATTCGTCCCTCCAAGTCTGTAAACTCAACAATGGTGCCTTCTTCATGCCCCACCCAGCAAAGGCAGGAACAGTAAGAATAGAGCAAGGGAGTCCACTCCTCTGACACCAAGATGGCCAGGCCTCCATGGCTTTCTTCTGGTCAAAGAAAGGCAGGCTGTCACTTTCTTTGTGCCCCATCTCTCCTCCCTCCAGATTCTTGCAGACAGTTAACTACAGTGTGAAATAACACACAATGGCTCCCCTAGTAACATCCTTTTAATAAGCGCAGTTTTCCTGGCTGGAGTATGAAGTTCCCAGAGCTTATTTTCCATGAATCCAGACAAGCACTTCCTCGAAGGTATCTTTAGTTATCTAACCGTGGTCCCTGGACTAGAAAAAGGAAGAGAGCTTCGGTCTGGATGGGATTTTTTTTTTCATTTCTGCATATGGATTTTCTACCATCAAGAAACTGAAGCCACCCTCTCGTTCAGAGTGTAGAAAATGAGTATGCTCATGAATCAGAAAATAACTGGCCTCGGCTTAGGGAGTATTATGATTCGATGAGTTTATCTTCCTAAGCAAAACCAAGCCAGTCTGGGTGTGATGGGCACTTCTTAACCTCAGAACTCTGAAAGCAAAATCATGAGGATTGCAGGTTTGAGGCCAGCCTGAACTACATATCAGTTCAAAAATAACGAATTCAAAAAGTAGTTAGGCCGATGGTGTTTAGAGTCCTCGTATTAGTATTAGGAGAAACTGCTGATGAGCTCTATTCTAAGGGCCCTATTCGACTGGCTTTGGGGGGAACTGGTTCTTCTTAGGTGTGGATGGGAGGGTTATAGCAGACTCATAGGAAGTCTAAACCCACACTCAAGGTGTGGCCACGGAGTTGGTCACTGTCCATCCCATCAAAACGTCACTTGAGATCCACTCTCCTCCTCCAGAACCTTGTGGTGCAGGAAGAATGGCTCTGTGGCTACCACCTAAGACCTAAGACCAAGAGAAGTCATGAACATCAGATCCCTGCAAGTCACATTCAGACACAGGGCTGTGAGTGTAGACTTTGAATGTGTTGTCCCTGAGAGTGGGGTAGCAAGAAAAGAGTGGTGGTGAGCGTTCAGCTTTCCCTTTTCTCCATGAATCTATTACCTACTTTTCTTTCTCAAATGCCACCCTTTAAAATCCATTTAAAAATATAGGAAGCACTGGCTTTGGGTTAAAACAACTCTGTGTGGATATTGTCATTTCTGGACCATTATGTGTTGTTAGAGATCCCCAGTCACATTCCCAAGTGTCCCCAGGAGGTGGACCCATCGCTTGAGCACCCCAGCATGACTGAGCCCCATATAAGCGGGACATGAAATAAGCTGTAAGTAGTTGGATAGCCCAATGGAAGCTCTGAGGCAGAGTCTATTTATGTTTGCATTGTTATCTCCACATAAATGAACAACATCTCAATGATAGGACTCATAAGAAAGCATCTAAGACTCAGAATCAGAAACTAAGTTAGCATTCTATGGCCTTGCTGAAGTTTCCTTTGCAATAATAATAATAATAATAATAATAGGCCTACAAGATATGACTTCAGTGGAAGTCAGAAGCATGAGCCCACCTGGACAGTCTGAGATCCACCTCACCTTTCCACCAAGGCTGTGCATTTCTGCTGTAATAAAAGCACTGATAAGGCTAGACACAGGGCTAGGTTGTGCACACAGACATAGCAAGACCTTCACCTTCCACTTGAAAGACTGTCCTCTACACTGTACCTCATCATTTAAGGCCATGAGTAGCCAGACCCTTCCTAGATTATAAAACCCTCATCCAAACCCAGAAGCATATTCAAGGAACACTAAATGCCACTGACCCCACCATTGTAATACAGAACATAAAGGGAGGAGTGATGGTACACACAGGTAGACTAGATGGCTGCCTAAATGCTATGTGATTTGAGAGTCTCCCTAGGCTTCCTATTTAAAAAGACATCCTCCACTAACTGGCCCTGTTGGCCTGAACAACCTTAGAATGGGGAATTATCCCCTAGTCACAGTTAAAATGCAAATAGGGTACCTGGGAGGAGAATTACATTAATTTAAGAATATGTTGACTCCCTTTTCCATTAGCATCAGCTCATTTGCTGGATTATGTTAACTAGGCTCAGAAAAGGCAAAGTTTAATGGTCCAAGAAAGGAAAGGGAAAGAAAGGGACAAACTAAAAAGATGGATCTGAATGGAGTCTCAACCAAGAGGCCAGGAAGGGTGCTGGGTTTGGGGGAGACAGGAAGGCGGGGAGCCAAAGAGAAGCACCTCACTTCAAAACTTGTCCAGGAAGATCTCAGGAATGAGGTGTATAAAAACTGAGACTCTAACATGAGAAGGAAATGCTAAGTCTAGCTGAAAGTATGAAGAATAGCCAGATAGACTACCAGAGACAGACCAGAGCAGGAGGGGGCCCACGTGGGGAACTGAGGACTGGCCCTCAAGTCTTTATTATTCCAAATGGAGGAGAGACTTGAAGAAACCATCAGGAATTCAACCTGACCTTTTTTTTAGATAAGAGTTATGTAACGTGCTCAGTCCTCCAAGACAGTGAATTTAAATTATTTTAGTATTAAATTATTATGATCACCATGTACAGTAGTATATTCATTAATCCCAGCACTCAAGAGACAAAGGCAGAAAGATTAAACATTGTATGCTAGCCCTATACATAATAAGAGCCTGTCTTTAAAAAAATAATAATTATGATCATTTAAATCATTCTGTAACTAGGCTGATAATTACATGAACAAAGGTCCATGTATGTTTCCCAGTCGTATCCGAGCTGCCTTTTCCTCCTTGAATTAAAAGAAAAATTCCTTGCTGACTGGCCTTCTTGGCCTGAGCAACTTTAGAACAGGAGTTATCCCCTCATCAGAGTTAAAATGCAAATAATATACCTGGGGGAGAGCCAATTAGTTTAGAATATGTTGACTCCTTCAACTCACTTTCCCAACAGCCTGACTTCTAGGGCTGCCTCCCATGTTTTATATTCCACTTAGAGTGCATGCAGTACAGCTCATCTCTAGCCCAGAGAGATGAAAATGGTCTGAGGAAGGACAAGGAGAGTCCAAACCAGGGTGGGCCTTTGTAACTGGAGTATCTGTTTCTGCAATTATTTCTCCAGAAACAATTCTTTGCACACTCTCTCCCATTCAAATCCCTGCTTAGACTCCTTGACTATTCAAACTCGACCAAGTGCAAACTCCTTGGTGATAGGTACCCACCTGCTCCCACACGACCATGTCACCAAACTCAGGGTCTATTCCTACTAATATATTAAGCACTCATGAGATTAGACAGAGAAATCCTGCTAGAAATTTCATTTTTTAAAACTCATCAATTCTGTACCTTACTTGATGCTAGTTACTAAGAAACAAGAGCAAAATTCATATTATTGTTTTAAGAAATGAAATTATAGAACTCAGAAATTTTCCATTCATGGTTGACCACTTCAGATCATGGCCCCAGACCTCAGAGATCCTTGAGGACACAATTCTGAGGTGCCCTACAAATCTTCTGGAGTACACAGCAATCTCTATTCCCCCGGGCTCCCTCAGATGTGATGGCCCCCTCCTTTCCTCCCTCTGTGTTCAGCCCTCTGTCTGAGCCAACCCCACCCCACTCCTACAGAAAGCTTCCCCAGCCACTCAGGTCCTTGATGTTCCTACCATCTCCACCCCTGAGTTCCTTATTTTCCATACCACTTGGTCTGCAAAAGGTACTTTGTGCTTTTAGTCTCTTCTTTCCATGTGCTTTAGAGAGGAGAGACTGTGTCCTATGCAGTCAGCCAATTTGGCCGGTAACACATTCCTAGGTGATTATACCAAAGTAGGATGATAAAGGCAGAGGACAAACTTTGTTTAAAGGGCATAAGTACCATTTTTAAAATACCAGTATTAAAGCAACAACCACAACCACACCATCTCTCAACATATCTGTCAGTACAATCCCAGTATTTCAGTCATGCTGCTTAATAGCATTCCTTTCCCTGTAGAACTGGATACACCGCCCACTGGCCAAAATCCAGCGAGCAGCTAATGGAGGCTAAAAGTCCCTGCTTTGGGCTAAACGACTCAGTTTGCGGCGTCCCTGTTGTGTAAGCTAATGAGACCTAAAGTTCTTACTTCCTGACTCAGCACTTTCACTTTTCTGTTTTAATTTACAGCAAAATACCACAAGATGTTGAAATCACACACACACACACACACACACACACACACACACACACACAGAGTTACACAGACAAACGTAACAGTCACACTGTGTGCGGAAGTCCACTGAAAGGCAGAATGAAATTGCTTCAACAGGCTAATGTACAATTAGCCAAAACCAGAGCGGCACAGAAGGAGAGTCTGGGGAAGTCTGGGGGAGTCTGGGGGAGGAAACGTACAAAACTTCTGGTTTTATGGCTAAAGATTGTTCTGACTTCCTTTCCCCTCAAGCATCTTCAGAAAGCATGATCTCCACTGTTAGTGAGGACAACCAACCGCTACATACCAGTATTTCACAACCCACATCCATGGCACACGGCAAACCATCCCTCAGATGACTGGAGCGAGAGACTCCTGGCGAGAGAAAGGCCTCTTACCTGCTGTGCCTCTGTACTTCCCAACTGACAGCTTGTACCGCTCTTTGCTGGACGCCACTTGGAAGAAATCATACACAGCGTAGGCGGACTCGTTGGCAGTCTGTAAGTCTGCCCTCACCTCATATCGAGTAGGAGTGCCAGTGGTGAGGTTGTGTAGTTTATCAAGTCCTAAAAACATGGAATGGAATTCTAATGACCAATCAAGTCGTGTATGTGAGCTCTCACTATCTGCATCTGAGACATTCAGAGCTAAAGGTCATCTTAGTATTCATATTGTCTGTTAATAAAGGGCTTTCCCAACACTTTCTCCTGGGGTGTTAACATTTCCATTCTGTTATTTCTTTAGCATGGCAATGCTGTTGACTTCATAGAACACCATCACGTAGGAGAGGGTGTGTAGTATTGGGATAATCTGCCTCCTGGATCCACCTCTCTAAAGCGGAAGCAGACCTTCTTTCTGTCTATACAGCCCACAAGTAGAACAGATCAGCTACTCATCCTCAGAACTCAGAGGAGACTGTACCAAGCAAACCACAAACATCATCTACTCTATTAGACACCGAATGCCCAGATTCAATCTTTTTAATTTCGTATTTCCCAGTAGATGTTTTTATTGACTATTTAACTCTCTGTGAACATCTGCTCCAAGAGAGAGCAGAGGGAAAATGGGCAAAACTACTGCCCATAATGTCTGGCTGCACTAGCAGAATTACAGGAACTGCTAGTACATCCTCTTAACGAGAGCCCAGGATCCAAATCAATCAACTGTCTTTCTACTGTGGTTATATGAAATGCAGGCTCTGCAAAGATTCTGGAGAGCTTAGCTACAGCATAAAAGCCACTTCTGGACATCCCATCTCTTCACCCAGCCCTAGTGTGCAAGAGCCTTCCCATCAGCATGGCCACACCACACAGTGTCCCTATCCCTTGGACCTCTCCTTGAAACTGGATACCTTCCTTAAATGGCCTGTCCAGATCATCAAGAGGGATGTTATCATCCCACAACCCCACCTTCCTGATTCTCAGAGATCATACCAAGCCAGAACTCCTTCATGGGGTCCCCAAAACCTTCTACATAACTCCGCCAACGCTTGAAGAAATCCAGCTGCCCAGTGTTCCGCCTCTGGAAGACCTGAGAAAGGAAATGAATGCTTTGCTCTGCTACCGAACAGACATAACTGAAGGGTAGGAAACAGTGGTTGTGTTTTCCAGGTGGTTCTGGGAGGCAAGCGGAAACTATGAACCTGCACATGCACTGATTTCCTAAAATGGTACATCTTCATTTTTTAGAAACAAATTTTATTTATGTCTTAGTATATTGACTATACTGTCTATTACATTAATAAGAATCTTAAGAGAAATATGTATTCCAGGTATGAAAATGTATAGTACCTAACAGGGAACATTCTTGTCCTCAAGAAATTTCAATCATAGAGCACAGAAAAACTTGAGAGAACCAGTAATATATTACTAGTAGTTGGTTGTGTAGGACAGAACATTCCAGATCTTTGCTGTCTCAGACATATAACCTTTAAGTGTTCGACTCAATTGGAGCATGATATATTTATATACTGTCTTTTATCTTCCACTTAAATGGCTTGAAAGGAGGAATTATTTTAATTCGCAAGTATTTAGGATTATGGACCAACAGAAGTTCACCCAACAAATATTTATCGAGCATCTACTATATAGTGGAAACCATGCAAGGTGACAGGCAAAATGAATAAAAGAGAAATGGTTCCTGTCCAAATGGATCAAACAATCCAGTAAATAAGACAGACATGAATTAAATGATCAAACAGATAAGAATTCAATGCATTCAATGATAAGAGCTATAAAGGAAAGATACAGGATTGAACCTAAGTAAGAGCCAAGAACACTCCCCTGGGAAGTAGCTGAGGGCTGCAGGGTGAGCAAGAGCATCAGGAAGAGAAAGGAAGACTGGGCTGGTGGAGGTTCTGGGTGCTCATTAGGAAGGAATAGGAGAGGAGGCTGGAAAACGGGCAAAAGTCAGCCCTGGTGGGATTCAATTTGGTTGAAGATGTTGACCCATTGTAAAAAAAAAACCAATGGTAATTTTGGAGGATTCTAAGCAGGAAATAGGATCTTCCCCAGATCCTTCTGACTGCAGTGTAGAAAAGAGCCTGGCCGGGGCCGAGAGCAGAAGAAAGGTGACCAGGCTGGAGACCACGGCAGTGTGCTGTTGACAGGAGACAGTGACTTAGACAAGAAGCTACCCTGAGAAAAGACAGAAGTCCACAGAAGGAAAACTTGACAGGCGTGGTGGCAGACAGAATGTGGAAGTGTAAGAAGAGAGTCAGCAGTGAGCGCTCACACACCCAAGCTGATTGGTTATTGGAATTCCAGTCCATGTTTTTCTGACTTGATCAACTACACGATCCCACCACGGGCACACCTGTGCTATAGGAGTTTTGATCGCAGAACTGGGTAAGTATTGCTCAGCTGTTCTTGCAGAAGGGAGATTCTGAGAGGGACAGCTTTTGAGAGGATATCTTAGGCTCATTTGGGGACACTGTGTGAGCTGGGGGTTTGTTTTCCTTTCTTTTCAGCTGTACTGGGAATCAAACCTAGGGTCTTGTGAGTGCTAGGCAAATGCTCTACCACTGAGCTACATCCCTGGTCCAGTATGAATTCTTTCTGAGGTTTCCTGGTGAAGAAAGTTCTCATGTAATCGGTTAAAGGGATTAGGGTACTGAAGAGAGACCTAGGCTTATTTCTAAGGTGGGGGTGTGTGTAGGGGAGAATGGTAGGAATTCGCCAAGTCATTTCACTTTTTTGTCCCAAGAACAGAGGACCTTTTTCAGCTTTCTTTCCAGTTAAGTAAAAGGAATGTGACTATTTCTAGCCAAAAGACTCTTACAAGGACCAGGGTAGGTGGAGTTCTCCATGCTGTCTTCCACTGCCTTGTCCCATGGAAGAAGCCACATGTTGAAATGGCCCAGCCACAAAATGGAAGTAGCCTGAACCACTGAGTCACCACTCTGAGTGGTGACTGCCAAACCTACAGAAGGCATCACACACATGAGCAAAACAGCTCATGGGTTAGAGCATGAGAATGGAGAGCACTCTGTCACTACAGGATAAACATTCTGTCCTAATGGATTTAGAGATCCACTGAGACTGTGGTGTGTGTGTGGGGGGGGGGAGGCACAGGGGAAGGTACAGGGGAGGGTACTGCCCTCTAGGAAGGAAGTCAGAACTAAGAGAGACCTCCAATATGCTCATGGGCGTGGATGATCTCATTCAGGAGAGAAGAAGCAACCAGGAACACAGAAAGAAAACTAGAAAAATGTGTAACCACAAAAGCCACAAAGAGAAATAATGGTCAGTAGTGTCCAATACTGAGGAGAGGTAAAGGAATGTAAGAGCAAAGCTCCCTGGGATTTAGAGACATGGAAATCGCCAGCTACTTCAGCAAGGGCTATGTTAGAGACAAGAAGCCAGGCTGGGATGGGCTGAGGAGTGAATGGAAAACAAGAAAATGGAGACTGATCTGGGTTCTATTTCAGACAAATGGGTTGCTTTCTTTACAAAAAGATCTCTATTCGGAAAATGAAGGTCAGTTCCCCTTGGAGTAAATCAGACTCCTTTATATGAAATGAACTTGAAAATTCCCTAAACCCAAACACACCTGCACACAGTATTGAAAATGGTAACACCTATTATTCCACTTGAACTTGAGAGCCAAGCTAAAAGTCATCGTAGCCCATTCAGTAATGATTAGCAACCACTTACCAAAGACTAGAATTGCATCTCTACCAATTTTTTCCTTTGTACTCATCTAAATGAAGAAGTTCCAACACAAAAGTCTACTATCCATGATCTTAAATTTCGTGAAGTAAGTATAATGGTTGTGTGATCTTTACATTTTTCGCTAGGAGGAGTGAGTGAGAGAGGAGAGAATCATAACCTTGCAGAAGTCCCACATGGGTGCTCACATTAACTCCCTTTGTAGCACCAAGTACAGCTTTGTGGCCTAGGAGGTGCTGAACAAAGACATCCATGGGAAAAGAATGTTCCAGACTCCAAGTCAGCCACAGACACTTCCTGGCAAGGGGATAGTGAGTCAGTCATCATTTTGGTTTCTGATCTCAGCCAGCTTGCTGTAAAGCAGAGATTCAAGTGGGAAAGAGAAGTCCACCGCACCATTTCTGGGAAAACTAGATGAGATGGTATGTGTCCTCCAAATATGTCCTATGAATGGGAATGAGCTGATGGCAGAATTTAGGAAAAAATCACAGCAAGCCATTACACACAGTGTTAACACTGTCAATCAACACAGCTGTACTTAATCTTCTTTTCTCGGTTGCCCATTCATTAAAGCTTCCCCATTCCTTTTTTTTTTTTTTTTGGCTTCTTTCATTTTTCATTCACTTATATAGCAACCATTTAAGCCATTTACTGGATATCTATTCAGTGTTGACTCTCAGGAAAAAGTAACAATGCCATTTCACAGATAGCAAAGCTCAGAAAATTAGCCATATATTCACACAACCATTTAGTGGCTCAAACAAGGATAACATACAGTCCCACCTTTAGGTCTATTTCCTCAGTAGCATCTCTGAAGACTTGGAAGACTTGTTTCCTGGTGAGGAGCCTATGTCAACCCCATTCTCAGATTCTTCTTGTACCCCAGACAACTGAATCCTAGGCTGGATGTGGTCCTGACACTTCCTTACATGTCTAGCCATTGTGTGAATAGCATTTCCACTCCAAGACTGGGATTGATTCTGAGCCTGCCCTTCTAAGGACAGATGCATTGCCAATGTCTCTATCTCCAACCAATGAGCATGTTTTGGGTTTGGGCTTTTTGGCTTTGTTTTTAATAATGGCCCAGTATGTCCAGGGAAGCTGACTCTGGAATCTCCACACTTCGTAGATGTATCCTTGGCTAAGTTGGCTAATTCCATTTTTAAGTTAGCTAGTTTCATCCTTCCCCCCAAATACAAGGTCTCAGTGTAGCCCAGGCTGGTCTCAAACTCACATGTAGCCAAGGATGATCTGGAACTTCTAATCCCACTCCCTTTGCCTCTGCCTCCCATGTGACCATCCCATCCAGTCTTCCGTGGTGCCAGGGAACAGTCCCTGGGCTGCACACACGCTAGGCCAGCACTTTACCAACTGAGTCACAACCACAGCCCAAGCTTCACTTCTCTCAGCTGTCAGATCAAGGTAGAACTAAAGCCCTATCACCTAAGAGCTTACATGGAGGCTTCAGTAAGGTCAGCAGATCATGAAAGAGCAGAGCCTGGCACAAACAGGTAACAGTAAGTTGTTATTATATCTCAATAATTATTAGTTTGCATTTTATCATATCATGTTTAAGTGTAGTGACCACACAGATAACTTATACATCTTGATCAGATGGCTTTGATTAAGGCTTTCAATCTATTCAGAGATCAGCATGCGCTGGAATGGACTACGTAAGAATAGTGGAAGGAAATAAGTCTTAAGAGGTGGTAAAATATCTTTAGAGAGTTCTACAATTCAGCGTTGTCATTGTGCTGGAGACATTACTCACTGTCCTGAGTGACTAAATCAAGAGGCCAAGTCAAGACTGCACTTAAATGCCTGTGGAAAGAGCCTCTGATGCAGCCTTAGACTTCCAAGATGGAAAGATTTGAGACTCTTAAGTGTTCCCTGATGTTCTTTCCAGCCTCCTCCTGGCAGTCTGGGTCGCCTCAGGGCAAAGTCCTTCTGCCTGTTCATTGAATTAGGTTCCTGCTGCCTGGGACAGAGAACAACTTCCATAAAAGGATTTTAAAAGCTCAAAAGAAGCCTGGGTCATCTTTCAGGGACAGAAGACCCTTCAACCAAATAAAACCCGGGCCGAGTGGATTCAGTGGTCCTATAACTGACTATGTTTGAGTCAGATTCATCTGCACGGGTATACAGAAGGTAAGTTCCTTGAAGTCAGGAACCCATCTGGTTTCTTCACTGCTGGGTCATTAGTCTATGAAACAGCACCTGACACATAGTAGGTACTCACTAAATAAATATCTGTGCAACATTTCATGGGTTGTACAAGCAGAAAGACAAATCTCTCTCTCTCTCTCTCTCTCTCTCTCTCTCTCT
>CABHPQ010180433.1:0-17125 GCA_902168405.1 Peromyscus aztecus | reverse complement strand
TCTCTCTCTCTCTCTCTCTCTCTCTCTCTCTCTCTCTCTCTCTCTCTGTGTGTGTGTGTGTGTGTGTATGTGTGTCATAAAAATGAAAATAAAAATAAAAAAACCGCAATTACCCAAAAACCAAAACAAGCCACTTATACACAAGCCCTTGCCAAAATGAACAAAAAGCCCACAAAACAAAAACAAACAAACAAACGAAATCTCATGGAGTTCTTTTGGTTTTGCTGAACTAAGCCTGGGTATGGGACCTGCCCTGAATTGTGATGTATAAACCCAGTGACACTGCTTTGGAGAAAACAGATTTTTCCTTTGTTAGTAGGTTCAGTTACAAACAGCTTCTTGATTGGGGTAGGGCCATGTGTCTACTTCCCCCTCTCAGTACTGGAACTCTATCTGTTTGAACCTTTGCAGGTCCTATGCATGCTGCCACAGTCTCTGTGACTTCATGTGTGTATCAGTCTTTTCGTGTCTGGAAGTCACCATTTCCTTGGAGTCATCCAGCATTGGCCCTGGCTCTTATAATTTTTCTGCCTTCTCTTTGGCATAGAGCCCTGAGCTTTGGGGGGAAGGTTTTGATGGAGATATCCATTTAGGACTGTGTGCTCCAAAATCTCTCATTCTCTGCACATGGCTGATTTGTGAGTCTTGGTGTTATTTCCTGTCTTCTGAAGGATAAACCTCTGTGGTGATGGTTCCCTTTTACAACAAAAGAAAAATCCATCTCACAGTCTCATCGCAGATATATGCATATTATTACTAGATGCCAAACTATTTTAAGAAGCTTCTCTGTTCAAACTTAAGTGAGGAATAAAGTATTTTTAATTGGAAAATCCATATTGATTTATGGGCAAAAGGAGCTGCTATAATAAATAAGAGGAAACAGCATTAAATTACTTTGAAAATAGTTTCTGTTTATACAACCTTGAAATTTAAACTCGAATTTGAATTTTATCTACTATGACAAGTGAAGAGGGTTAAACTTGCTATTTATTATTTCATACACTGTAAACAGAGGAACTAAGAACTCCTGTGAATTTATAAATCTATGTACGAATATTAGAGAATTCTGATAATACTTGATATGAAGTATTGAATTGATATAGTCATCCAGTATTTTGTGAATGATGTATCCATTCTTTATCAAGCTACATCGTCTATTCACTATAAGATAGTCTGTTTTCTGTATTGTAGGTGAAGACTTTTCTTCTCGGATGCTCTGAATGGGTACTACCACTTCTAGAGTGGTGGTTCTCAACCTGTGGATCACAAATTCTTTGGCAGTCTTCTAGCTCCAAAAATATTTACATTATGATTCATGACAGTAGCAAAGTTACAGTAATGAAGTAGCAACAAATTATTTTTATGATTGGGAGTCACCACAACACGAGGAACTGTACTAAAGGGTCACAGCATTAGAAAGGTTGAGAACCACTGCTCTAGGTTTACATTTCTCAGTCAGGAACATCTTTTGATTTAGAAACAGAAAAAGACAGGGTAAGAGCTCAGAATTCAAATAGATGCCAAGAATATTAGTGCTGAACGTTGGATCAACAAATGGATCTAAGTTCATCCCCTCTAAATTTCTAGATAATTATGTGCATTTATTAGCTTCGATGTTTTTAAGTTACATCAAATTAGGTATAAATAATGCTTTAACTAAAATTATAATTTTCTCAGTATTAAGGCTCTCTAGTCACCATCAAATTAATAACAAATTATATTCCTAGAAATAGAAATAAAACATAATTTTAATCTTATTAGCAGTCATATAATTTAAAATAATCCAGCTGCAGAGAAGACTCACCAATTAAGAGTGCTTGCTGCTCATGTAGAGGAGCATGGCTCTGTTCTCAGCACTCATGCTGGCTCACAATCACCTACAATTCTTCCAGGAGAGTGGACATCCTCTTCTGTCCTCTGTAGGCACTTACATGTGTGTGGTACACATACATACACTAAGGCCTATATAATAAAATCATTATCTGTTTTATAAAAAAACTGAATCAAACTTTACAAACATTTTTGACAGATGATAGAATCTGTATTTTAAGAACAGTAAACATATTTGGAAATGTAAGTAGAAACATGTCTGTATATAATAATAAAATTTTTAAAATACAGACCATTTAATAACTACTGCAAAGCAAGAGTTAGTATATAAAGCATATAAATGTGTTAGTTACTTTTCTGTTGCTGTGATAAAACACTATAAATACTATATAATAAAACCCCCAAAATAAAAATAATTGAAATTCTTAGTTGCTTTTTCTAAAGTAAGTGCCTAAAATACTTTAATAATAAAGGTGTGTAACCAAAAATAAGAAAAATAGTCTGCAGTCATTCTAATGTGAAATTTCCCACAGTATAATGTTTTGGGGCGCTTGGTCTCTAGCTTGGTCTCTTTCTGTGGAACCGCAACAGGTGGGTTCTCAGTGGAGGAACTGTGTCTCTAGATGGAGGGCATCTAGAGTTGCAGCTTCGCCCTGGTTGATTCTGAGTTTTCTCTTTCTCTTCTCATCCCGAGATGATGAAAGCAACATCTCAGTTCCTGCTGCTAAATCTACAGCTGCTCGGGCTGCCATGTTTTCCTACCATGATGGACTGGACCGCGGCAACATCAGGTAGAAAAAGTTCTTTCTTCCTGCAACTATTTCTTCCCATCACAACAGTAAGTGTGACTAATACAACGTGAAAAGTATATCCTTCATTACTGAGGGAAGGCAATAAAAGAAACTTCATTAATTACCCACTCAATCTACACAAAAAAAAGAACAGAGAGAAACATACCCTTTTATATTGTTGATGGCATTTCAAAATGTAAAACATTTTACAATAACACATCACTGGTATCTTTTGGAAGAAAAAGTGCAATTAGATATTTATTTATCTCAATACTTCTGATAGCATTGGGGAATTAAAATCAATAAAAAATGCCTAGTCATGCAAGTGTATTGATTTGTGGCATGGTTTCTGCATTGAATAACCTTGAGGGCTAAAACAAATTACTTCAAAGACCAAAAGTTATAGAAATACTTGATTAAATGTTCAAGTAAATATCTGTACACAAATAACAAATAAACTATGGTTTTAGCTGTTACAATTGAGGTCCTATTTATAATTTTGATAAATAGTAATAGGAATTTAGTTGAAATTTGATTACCCAATATATTTCAACTCTGTATTTCATATAACAGAACAAATAAACTATAACACATCCAATGACTTATATGTAAAAATACAAAGCATAAAGTCCAGAAAAATACAGCACAATTTCTGATGGCTTCTGAATAGAGAAATATTTGGTAAGTTCAAAAACGATTTAAAAGAAAGTGTTATGTTGTTCATTGTAGATATCTGTGCTTATCAGATTAAAATGACTAAAATTAATAATACACACAAATTAGAAATTAATGTAATAATAAAATTCCCATAGAAAAATATTGGTAACACTATAATGATTTTCCAAAACAGTTCAAAAATATACAGAAAGGGGAAACAAAGTATTTAATGACCATGTGATAATATTCAACTTTCTATTAGAGAAGAACTAACATGAAAACAAAAATAATATATTATATATTTGTCTATTTAATAATATATTATATATGATATGATATATTTATTTATTTAATAATATATTATATATTATATATAATATATTATATGAGTCAGACCCGCAGACACAAAACAATAAAAATATTAACAATTAATATAGCATTTCTAGGAAGCAACTTGGAAAAATGCACCAAAATGCTTACACTAGCCAATCATATTTTTTTAAAAGATAATACTATGCTGAGGTGAAACTCTGAAATACAATGTTAAAGATTTGTGACATAGTGATATATAACTTAAAATACATTATGCCCATCATTAGGCCAATGGAAATTTATGATGTCCACATGATGGCATTTCTCAGAATCTTTTAAAAATAATCAGTTATAGACATGGAAAGCAAATTGAAAAGTAAGGTACATATTTAATCACTTCTAGCCTAACAGTTTTGAACATCCATAGTAAAGTAACTGATATTAGCAGTTTAAATGTTTAATCATACTTGACCATGATTTTAAAACTGATAAAAACATATTTTTTTCCAATTCCCATGTATGCTACACAGCATACAATTTACTATTTATTTATTGTATTATATATAATTTTTTATATTTTATATTTCTATAAGTTCATATAATTATCTTATATATGAGTAGATATGTATTATATACTAGATAAATATTGCTTATTTGTATTTATATATTGTTTAATATTTATTAATTTTGAATGTTTATATAATGTTATACAATTAAAGGAACTTCTACATATAAAGACCTAAAATGCTAATCCAAATAGTCTATTGTTGATGTGACTATAATTCATTGTATCTTTAGACTAAATGCATTTCTGCATCCATTGTTTCTGAATTCTTGGCTCCCACTCTGATGGAAAGAATGTTCTGTGTGGTGCAAATGCTAATCTATAAATACTGGTAGAAGTAAATTTTTACACTCCTCTCTTCTGTTTATGTGATAAAATATAACTTGAGGAACAACAGGAATAGGATATTACAGAGGAAAACTGAAAACAGTCAATGCCTATTAATGGCTTTTTATTCCCTTGAATGTGATTTTTAAAATCAAACATTTCAAAGGCAACCCACATAAACCTCTGCACTATTCTCCTATCTAGACTGAGAGGTAAGACAAACAAGTACACTCAGACAGTACTCAATCAGAATAAATAATTCATTCAGAAAGTGTGTGGTGTTAGGCAGGCAGCAGCTCCATAAATGTGGATACCTGGACAAGCAATATATTCTATGACAGAACAAAATATACCACGACACTGCTTCCAAATGGGTGGCAACCATGATCTCTAGTAAAATAAATATCTGTGGCAAATGACACATACCTATTTAATGACACTTGGAGTTCATGTGAAGTTTGGCAGTGTAATAAAAGTCTTATCTCTTCCTTTCACTGTTATTGCACAGATTTAAACTGCTGTCTCAGAGGCAGTTTTACTATCGTTTGCAATCTACCCCATAAAAGTGAGACTTGATTTGCTTAGCATGAGAACAGATCAATAAAAGCTAAGTTATACAGCAGATTAGATCACTAACTCAGAGATCAAAGATGTTAAATACAAGTTGTATAGAGACACTAGATCAAAAGTTGAGCTCAGACACACGGTACATATTTGCAGAACTCCAAAAAGCCTCCCCTCTCTCCCAACAATTTACCTTCTGTCCTGTCACGGTCATTTGATGTTGAAGCTGAGCCATTCACTCGTGGCTGATGGCATTTTAAATATACATAATGCATGTCAATTCTAAAAGGATTTTATGTTAAAATTCTGAATTATCCCAATAAGACTAAAAATAAAGACTTCTCCAAAGTAGTAGTAGGTCAATTTATAACTAATGGATTGAATATTTATGATAGATTTTTATGTAAAACAATGTAACATAATGAAGAATATATCATAATTTTATTATCTTCTACTTTTTGTTTACTTCATGGCAGATCTACTTTTAATCTTTGTTTACCTCACACCAATATTTCCACATTTCACGGCTGTAGCGCTATCAAATTCCAATTGCATTCTTGCACAATCATGCAAAAGTAATTTAAGCAATCAGAAATCAAACCCACATTCTCCCCACCACGTTCAAAATCTGCAAGAAGAGATACGAATGTAAAATCCTTATGGGTTGTTTACTACACATAAGAAGAAAACAAAACATTAAAACAAATCAAAAATAACAACTGCAGCCACAGTATTTTCATGCCTCCTTGTACGAATGGGCAATGGCCTCAGACATCCTTTCCATGGCACAATCATTGCTGCTTAGATGAGCCTCAGTTTGTATTTGCCAAGGCAAACTGAACCTCCTATATATTTCAAAGGTGTCCACTCCTTACACTTTTGCTGTGTGTTAATTCTGTAAAGCCTTCAGCATCATGATACAATAAAAATTCTGTAGTTCCTGAGGGAATTTTGTTTGCTTAAAGAAGGTCATCGGTTTCTGGTCCATACATTGCCTAACCTCCCCTGCCCTTTGAGCATGAATTTAAGAGCTTCAAATTCACTTTCCTCCTTCTTTCTCTAAATCACTGATACTGAATTGCAAAGTAAAGATGTTTGTTAACCAGCTGTATTATACAGTCACACAGTCACTGCCAATATGATTTTCGACATTTTAATGTCTGTTCATTTACAAAAATCACTCAAGGTTATAAAACCTATCTTATCATAACAAAATAAACACAATGAACTCTCATATATATCTACATAATTGAAACATACACAGGTGTCTTACCATTATCGTGTATAGATAGTATTTTGTTTTTCATTAAGAAAGTCAGTACATTACCACTAACCTAAAGCTCTTTTTAATTCTTTGTTTGTTTGTTTGTTTGTTTGTTTGTTTCAAGACAGGGTTTCTCTGTGTAGCTTTGCGCCTTTTCTGGAACTCACTCTGTAGCCCAGGCTGGCCTCGAACTCACAGATATCCGCCTGGCTCTGCCTCCTGAGTGCTGGGATTAAAGGTGTGCACCGCCACTGCCCAGCGCTGTTTTTAATTCTAAGCCCCATACAACGTTAGTTTGTATGATTTATGTGTATAAAGTATTATTATTATTTAAATAATAATAAATAAAAAGTGAGAAATCTTTACAGTATTTCATAAATATACACAAATGTCAATATATTAAAAATAAAGTGAAGTTTACTTTGCAATTAGCTGTCTGATTTGTGGCATATTGCCCTGGCCAACAGCATTCAAAGAAATTAAACACGCAAGAGGTTAATTACATTCATCCAGTACAGAGTGGAACCAAAGTTCTGATGCTGTTCTGTTGCGACTCTTTGTGTTCCTTTGATCATATAAACTATCAATATTTTATTCTAGTATGAACATTTCAAAACTATTTTGAGGGCTATTATGTGTATCTTTAAGTCCATATTTGCCTAGCCTATGTAAGGCCCTCAGTTCATATTCCAGCATTGAAAAAAATAAATTTATTTTTATGTTAAATAGATTCTTTATGTAAATCTAATTTAGTTAGTTATAATCATCCAGAATAATTGTTTAACTGTAAAACCACACATTTACATTGAAAGTCATTGTTTTCGTAGTGGAAAATAAAAAGAACAGTTTAGGGTAGCATTTACTCTCAAGAGGCAATTAAACACTCTGAGAAGCCATCTTTTCTTATGTCATTATTTGGTCTTCTGACCTTGAAACTGTTGGGATTTTTTTAAAAAAATCAGATTTAACTTATAAAATTATTTGGACTGGAAACATAAATCTCCATGGTCCAGTGCTTTTCTACTTGTGATAAGCACTACAAATGAAAGTCCCCCTGGAGTTTATCTTATTTTATCATTACACTGTTGGGTTTTACCAGTCATAATCAGAATGCATTAGTTATTTGTTGTGTTTTGAGAATCTCACCCTTTCAATAAAACCCAAGGCTGACTGAACTCCATTGTTTCTACTACGTCCCATCTACTCACTGAGAAACATATCCATTTCTAGGAAAAAGAAACATAATACCAGAGGGGATAAATACCCAGAATGATTTTTTTTATGCAAACCAGGTGTAAGTGGCTGATCTTGGATGGGGCCTGACAGGCGCTGGTCATGATGCCAAACTGTGGTTGTTTCCCACAATTGGCAAAGTAAAAGCTGCTGCAGAGATGGTCTGTGAACCTCTAAGAGTTGAGTTTATGTTTTGTTTCTTTTAATTAATACTGTTAAATAATATTTTATATTTAATGTGATTTTAAAATAATATAATGATTTAATATTTAATGTAATAATAAATTATATCACTATTAAATAAATATTGTTGTTTTAATTACTTATTATTACTCTAAAACAAAACTCTTTTCTTAAGTCAAAATGTTAATGAATACTACCACAATTTCTTCTTCCATTTAATTAATTGTACTTCTCTTTCTATGGCATTATAATCTAGTGCTTTGTTTATAAAATTAGACAAAATACTTTACTTCTCCCCTTGTATGCTGATAAATATTCTTGCTTTTATTATAGTCTCTGGGGATTGCAGCTCCTTACACACATGCAGTCTTTTTATGGTAAGCATTTTGCTAAGATGCAGGTTTATCCTTTCGTTTTCTGAGAATGTATTTCCTGGCCTTGAATTGTCATTCTGAATCTAAAGTCATTTTAGGGTGGTATGGGAGGGAGTCACAGTAGGGTTTATGGTCATAGGTAAAGTGAGCGAGTATAAACAGAGCACGCAAGGGTGGCAGAGCATTGCTTCAGAGGGAAAGCCAAAGCTTGATTTCAGCTCCCGCAGTTTCACTACAAATAATCCACATCAACTAACTTTGAATATTCTCTTATTTTTTGGAGTTTGGTTAAGCAATAAAATATGTATTAATTTATACTATATTTGAGTATTAGAAGATTTCTTTGCAAGCAGTGGTTCTCAACCCTCCTAATGCTGTAACCCTTTAATACAATTCCTCATGTTGTGCTGACTCCCAACCATAAAATTATTTCCATTGCTCCTTCATAACTGTGAATTGATACTTTTTATGAACTATAATGTAAACACATGTGTTTTCTGATGATCTTGAGCCACCACTGTGAAAGGGTCTTTCAATCCCCAAAGGGGTCATGACCCACATGGTGAGAACCACTGTTTTAAAGGGACTGTGTCACATTTTAGCTATGGACTAATTTGAGTTATTCTGATGCCATGAAATATAAAGTAAAAGAACATATAAATGATCTTTTTCTAGAAACTTTTGCAGTCAACTTAGAAATTTTTAATGTATATTTCAAGGGATTTTTTTTTAATGTAAGAAAGGGCTGGAGTGATGATTCAGGAGTGAAGATTACTGTATTCTTGAAGAGGACCTGGTGTGGTGATATTTTATCCCCCAATATATTGTGCATCCTAATAAATTTATCTGGGGTCGGAGGACAGAACAGCCACTAGATAGGAGGCCAGAAAATGATGGTACACACACCTTTAATCCTAGCATTCTGGAGGCAGAGATCCATCCGGATCTCTGTGAGTTCAAAGTCACACTGGAAACAGTCAGGCATGGTGACATATGCCTTTAATCCCAGGAAGTGATGGCAAGAAACAGAAAGGTATATAAGGCATGGGGACCAGGAACTAGAGCCTGGTTAAGTTTTTAGCCTTTTAGCAGCAGTTCAGCTGAGATTCATTCCGGATGAGGACCCAGAGACTTCCAGTTTGAGGAAACAAGATCGGCTGAGAAGTTGGCAAGATGAGGTTTGCTGTGGCCTGTTCTTTCTCTCAGATCTTTCAGCATTCACCTCAATGCCTGGCTCGGGGTTTGTTTTTTATTAATAAGATCTTTTAGGATTCATGCTACAACCTGGATTCTGTTTCCTGTATCCATATGGTGGTACATAACTGTCTGTAACTCCAGTTCCAGGGGATCCAACATCCTCAGCTGACCTGCTCAGGCACAAAGCATGCAAACACATACATGCAGGCAAATATTCATATACACAAAATAAAAAATAATTGCATCTGCATTTTAAAAAGTACAAATTTTTGTAATAAGTTTGATTGTTTCACAAAGATGATAATAGTAACCCCATCAGTATTAATTGTGTTTCATTATGACTTTAATCCCAACACTCAGGAGGCAGAGACAGGCAGATCTCTGTGAGTTCCAGGACAGCCAAAGCTACACAGTGAAAACAAAATCTCGAAAAACAAAATCAAAACAAAACGAAATTATATGCCAGGGATTGAGAGTAGGGTCAGCCAGTAAAGTGCTTGCCAGGAAAGTAAGTACACTAGGTTCAATTGCTAGTACCTAACATAAAAATAGCCAGGTAAACAGAATGCTCTTTAGATTACAGTGCTGGGGCATTAGAGATAGATAAATACTTAGGACAAGCTAAGTACCTAACCTAGACTACTAGGTGATCTGTAGGCAATCAGTAACTATGTATCCAACACACACACACACATACAGACGATAAATTAGTTAGCTAAAAAAAAAAAACCCACTAAAACCCCAAGGTAGTTGGCTCTTGATAAACTACACCTGAACTTGACGTTTGATCTCCACATACACTTGCACACAGGTAACCAAAAGAACATCATCTATTCATGCAAACACACACACACACACACACACACACACACACACACGCACGCACACGCACACGCGTGCGCGCACACACACACACAAATGCTTCATAAATATGATTTTGAATGAGCCAGAAACTGATAGAGAAAATTAAAGGTGAATTGAGTACACATTTAAATTAGTGTGTAAATAAAACATAATTATTACAAAGCTTAGTTTTTGCAATTGTATACAC
This sequence comes from Peromyscus aztecus, assembly GCA_902168405.1. Lineage (NCBI taxonomy): Eukaryota > Metazoa > Chordata > Mammalia > Rodentia > Cricetidae > Peromyscus > Peromyscus aztecus. The sequence continues at coordinate 6,777 of CABHPQ010180433.1, read as the reverse complement.
AAATGTAGCCAAAGAATTTCAAACTAATGGCTGGATGTGTCAAGTTTATACAAAATGTGATATTTTATGAATATAGGAAATTTAGCTACCTAATCAGAAACGACAGCAAGTGAGTGAGCTAATTAAGCAAGAGCTCCATAAGCAATTCAACTCATTAAGGGTTTGTAGTTATATATCTCTCACAGAATTACTAGGTACCTATTTTAAATAATAGAGTAGGAATCTCAAGGTTAATTGGCATTGTAATAGAAAGCAAATCAATTAAAGTTAGCTAGAAAAAAGACTCTCCCTGAAACAATTACTTTTTGAAGTCTAGATGATGTATTTGTTGTCAACTAACAAGACAAAAAACAAAGGAAGGAAGAAAGAAATGAAACTGAGTTTTATAGTAATATAGGGTGTTGGCAATTTCACACAGACCCTTTATTTTCATTGAGTAATTATTTAAAGCATTTAAATTAATTGACTTTTATTGTTAACAATGTTATGACTAATTTGTGCCACTAATTTTATGTTAATGCTTTTGCCAAGTGTTACGCTGTTCTCCACACCTTCTCCTTTGCCATGTGACATGAAAGAAAACACGCATTATATTGGGAACCCAATAATTTGTTTCCCAACACAGTTCTGCTTTTTATTTTAGTTGTGTCACTTTGAGTGATTTCTTATATGACCCTTAGTTGTACTCATATGTAAAGCAAGGATAATAATGGCATTTATGAAAATTAAAAGAGATAATGCATGCAGGGAAATTTGCTTGGTACCAACCCAAAGTCCCATTAATATAAAAGTCAGCCATTGTGGCATTTTCTTTCTGATACTATTGTTTGTCTTTTCAGGTCTCTCTGTAGACATTCTGAAAGTAAAATCCTTACTGTGAAGAATTAGTACTCAATTTTGTATACAACAAAATCAAATTTGCTTTCACTAAAGTGATGGTGAAATTGATGATACTGTATTGGTAATAAACTACAGCCAAAGCATTAGCTTCTGCTTTATCTTTTTTTCCTCTGATTCATAATCAGATACTGGAATTAAAATATATTTCACATCTATAAAATATAGAACCTCAGCCACTATCTTTAAGTAAAACATCGTCACTATTTCTATCATATTGTTTGACCTGCATAGTTTTATAGTTTCTCATCCTTTGAATTTCCTAAAATTTGATCAGTTTTATTAATTTTGTGTGACTTTGGTTTTTCTGGTTGCTTTTTCACGTTTTTTTTTTTAACCTGTCGAACATTAATTATGCTATGTATTACTGTTCTAGGATTGTCCACACAGAGATGCTTCCTATGTGGCCACCACAGGCTTGCTAAGGCATTTAATGTGTCACTCCTTATTCCTTAGGTAATGTGACACAATTCTAGGAATCTTCTGTTATATTTGCTCCTGAGAGAGTGAGGCATCAGTGTCTTCTCACTTAGAGTCTCATTAAGTAGCCCAGGCTAGGACTGAACTTGCCATCCTGCTCCCGCTTTCCAAATGCTGGAATTACAAGCATGAATCACCACATGGAGCAACTCACTACTATCTTCCCTGAAATTTGTTGGTAGGAAAATGTTATGGCTAGGGAAATAAGCTCCGTGGGAGGACACGTACCGTGTGAGAGATCTTGGGTTTAATCATCACCACCAAACCCTTAGAAAGTCAGATAAGGGATCAGTAGTATAACAGAGAATCGATAATCCCCACCTTTGGTTTGATGATCCGGGGTGTGGTGGGGTATGGGTGATAAAGCCAGAAAGATAGCAAAAGTGAAATTAGGGTCCAAAAGTCAATTTGGGTCACCACACACTGGGGAGGTTTTTGCTTCAGGGTATGAGATCATCCCTTAAAACGCTTTGGCATTCTGATCTTAAATGTGTGTCCATTTGTGATAGAGAAAGCAACACATCCACTCATTCATTAGCCCCTCATATGCCATTTGAAATTGCATTACATCCTAGTCACAGACTTTTAGACTCCAGCTAAGAATTCAGTAGAGAATCTCAGGCAACGTGTTTAGCAATTTGTTCATTCCTGATGTGTATCTGAGGCAGGGAAGAGAGCAGAGGGATCAAGAGAGAAAGTCAAATGGAGAGCATGAATTTAGTTAGAGGCGATGAGTGTGTTTTTACCTTTGCTCCTCTGCCTTTTAAAATAAACCCTATCTTGTTTGATAAATCTAATAATACCACTAGCAATAGCAGTTACAAATTAGAAAGAACTCCAGTTATGGGGCAGAAAGATGGTTAAGTGGGTAAAGCCAACTGCTGCTAAGCCTGACAGCCCGAGTTTGATCCCAGGGAACCACAGGGTTGAAGAGGAGAACTTATTCCTGTAAATGTCCTCTGACCTCCACAGTCACACATTCGTACATGTACACATTCTCTCTCTCTCTCTCTCTCTCTCTCTCTCTCTCTCTCTCTCTCTCTCTCTCTCTCTCTCTCACACACACACACACACACACACACACACACACACACACACACACACACACACAAACACAGTGTAACTGTGATTTTTTTTTCAAATGACTGTGTTTGACACTCCCTCTTTGCCAGTGGTAATTTCACACCTCCGAAAATCCACTCTACTCCACGAAGCCCTGTGGGAGGGGGGATTTTGCCCTTTTATAGCAGTGTCTTCTTCATAACCTAGGATTGGAATTTGAACTCATTTTCTAGGGAGGTCATATCAAATACACAATACCATAGCTTAACCAAAAGAAATCCTTTCTCACAACTCTTGAGGCTTCAATTCTGTGAAGAAAGTGTTTTGTCTGAAGACTCTCCTCAGCTCACAGATGTTCCTTATGTTGTTTATTATTCCCTTTCTTCAAATAGCCTGTCTTTGACTGTCTGTGTTCTAAATGTTTCTTTACAAGGGTCAGTCACCTTGGAATTGGGCCCACCCATATGACTTCATCATATCACGGTTGCTCTCTCAAGTCTCCATCTACAAAGGTAGTCCTCCTGAGATACTAACATTCAGGTCTTCAATACAGGAATCCTAATGAACAGAATTAAGTTCATAGTAGAAAGGGATATCTCATATTTTTCTTTCAATTTTACTTTTAAAAAATTACTTCTTGTCTCAAATCTTTCACCTTTGTCTGTAATAAAAAATAAAACACTAAAAAAAAAGCCTTAATAAATCCTGTGTGTCACACTCCTCTTCCTCAGTCTCCAAAGATGATTATTAGGTAATACTGTAAGAGAAGTGACATATTGCCCCACACCCAGGAAGACAATTGTTCTTTCTTCATGCAGAGCAACCTAATTCTGTCACTGGAGCCATATAGATTGGCAAAATATGAGTGTGCGCGTGAATCAAATAAGAAAATCAATGCATTTTTTAGCCTGAGTGTGGCTTTGACTATTAATGTCTCAGAAATATATTATTTGCCTTTTCATCAATTCACACTTGTCTTTGTCCCTGCATAATTTTTACACATAAAAGGATAAGAGTGTAGCTATTTTCTAAAGCCTTGTTGTCCAAGTGTGTACCACAGGTACAAAATGTTTCCTTTTTTCTCCTCCTGTTGTTTCAACGCTACTTAATGACTAAAAACTGAATACCAAGGACAATCATGAGCACTTAAGGCCCAATTCATAAAAAAAAAATGATGCAAGCCATTTATGCACAAATGTTGCTACTTTCATATGGAAACAAGGTACATAAAGAATTCTCCTTTGTGATTCATAAACCCTCTTTAAGGTAATTTTGTTGCTCAGTTTTGTACCTCAGGAGAGCAAAGCTCCAAAAGAGAGGTAAGAAAGAAAAAAAAACCCTACAAATGTATTTATGGTCTTATTTGCATAAAAAGCACAGCAAGTCTTTTATGAAATATTAATTAAACATATATTAAACAGAGGTGTGTGGATTGTAAATCATTACTTGTCTTAGTCAAGAAGATAAAATATTCACAGTAAATATTTTAAAATACACAACTCTCCTCTCTCTCTCTCTCTCTCTCTCTCTCTCTCTCTCTCTCTCTCTGTGTGTGTGTGTGTGTGTGTGTGTGTGCATCTTCTAGGGTGATTTACTGGCATACATTCCAATATAATAAAGTGCTAGCCTAAATACCCAGATCCTATGTCCAGTCTTTTTTATTGTCTATGCTGAAAGGTTGGAAACAGATCATTTCCCCTATAATTTGCTTAGAATATGTCTGACTATAAAGGTTGATGAGTCTGATGTTTGCCTTCCATGCATGCTAACAGTTTAGATGCCTTCAAGGGGACTAGAAGCAGATGTGATATGACTGACAGAAGAATTTTGTATGTCAGATATGAATACATTATTACTGACCACGCACGACTAAGTTCAAGATGGTAATTCAAGAGCCTGACAAACAAGGTCAACACAATTTTGATCTCTTCCAAATTGATATAAATGTGAACTTTGCATTAGTCCCACTGGATGTGGTCAGTGTCACCTCTTCACGACACCTACAATTCGTTTCCAAATAAGTGAAAATGTGCAAATGAAAATCCTAAGGGAAAAGGGAAAACAATGCAATTTAGATGTTGAGCCTGTGTTATTTCTTCCTTCCTCACTTGACTCCATCTTGTTCCATTTGTATCCCCAGGATCCCTTCCTGAGGCTGCTAAACTGGAAGTTCCTCAAAACTTGTCTACTTCTTCAGTCTTTTTTAAAATATGTTTTTACTAATTCTCTGAGAATTTCATACATCATATTTTCAATATATATTTCCTTCCCCCATTGGCTGTCAGATGCCTCCCCTTTTAACCAAGGCTTATTCAACTTTGTTTCGTCATTTTATCTTTAAACCCAGTGTGTTTGGTTCATGCTGCCTCTATACTCTTGGTGTGTAGCCATGCATTGGAGCATGGCTGACCTACCAAAGGCCAAATCTTAAAGGAAACTAACGTTTCCTCTTTCGACAAGTATCAATTACCAATATATCCTTATTTAAGAGTAGGGTTTCCTGATCACCTCCCTACTCCCTGGTGGGATTTTGTCTGGCTTGAGTTTGCACAGGTCTAGCACATGCTGTCACAATTACTGTGAGTTCGTGTGAGAAGCTAACTCATTATTATAACTAGTATAACTAATTACAGAGATTCTGTACTTTTTACAGTTACCCACCATGACTGGCTCTTGAATCTTTCTTTTCCTTATTTTTCAATAATCTCCCAGTATTGATGAGACAAGGGATTATTCTATGGATATGACAATAATACAGTAGGAATTGGTTTAATACTTTGTCTTTTTGGCAGAGAAGTTTCATTCGTTAAGAGCACTTGTTCTTTCAGAGGACCCGAATTCAGTTCCCAGCAGCCTTATCAGGTGGCTCACAAGCAGTGGTTAGCCCCAGCTCCAGGAGATCCACTGCCCTTTCCTGGCTTGGGGAGACACTCATACATACCTGCACATGAACACATGCGCGCGCGCACACGCACACGTACACAGATATATACAATAAAGATAAAATAAGGAGAAGAAAAAGGAAAAGTCATATTGTTTGCATTAGAACTGAGAAAAGTAGACAGGCTTGGCATTGCCATAAGTGACTGCATTGAGGGAAGGCTTTTTAGGAAGAATAAGTACATTATCTCATTAAGGGGACAATTATGCCACACATCTCTGTAACACAGCTTCAGGTGAGTCAGGTTTCCTGTGGATGAACTCCTGGCCAGATGATTGACAGCTTCAGATGGATTAGCTCCTAAGAGAGGCAACAATAGTATGGCATATTTTACCCTTAGGAGCTGGAGCTGATCAGATGCCATTTCTTGACCAGAGACAAAGGTACTCCTTTTTTTTTTTTTTTTTGTCTTGCCAGGAAGTTTAAGGAGGAACATTTGTGGCATTTTCCTTTCCTATATTACCAGTGAAATGGGAAAGTAGAGTTCAAAGCTGATCATGATAGAGCCTCCAAGGTTATTACATCCTGTATGGGTTAAACCCTGTATTAAACAGAAATGTATATCCAGACAGGATTTTTGCTTATTTCTCATAGTTTTATATGAGAAATAATATATTACATTAATATATATAATAAAATAATGTATGTGTGTATATATATATTATATGTATCTACATTTACAAAGATTCGAATCTATAACTATGACATGTAGCTTATTTCTGTAAAAGTATATTTTACACAATCATCTAAGACATGATTGAAGTTGAGGAATAGATATAATGCATTTCTACCATAAAAAACAGACATCAAATTCCAAGCTTTTCACCAGTATGAACAGTGTCTGGACTGAAGTTTCACATCCTCATGTGTACCTTCTTGCAAGGGGGCTCATAAATAAAAAATTCCCCCAAACCTAGGACATTTTCAGCCACAGAAAGGAGCCCTTCCAATTTCCTGTCCTAAACTGTCTAAACGCTTTCTATCTATTGTTCTCATTACACAGCAACTGGCTAAAACACAAGTTTATTTAGGTAATGAAAAAAAAGTATTATCTATATTTCTCAAAACAGTATAAAGAATATAAATGAATTAGTTACTTATTTAACCCCAATATCTGTATTAATTTTGTCTAAAACTTATTATAAGGACTTCAGCTAACATAAGCAAAGGATTCCTTTGTTCCAGGTGTTATGCATTAAGTTTTCTATACATAACCTATTAAGGTATGTTGAACAGGGCAGTGACATATTTGTCCCTTATGAGAAAAGTAGTTAGAGATTGAAGATGATATAAAGATTACCCAGGTTTGCTGGGAAGATAATCAACAATAGCTAAAACTACTAACCACAATGCCACCATGCTTCTCTTTAAAGAAAGAGAAGCCGTGAACTTGAAAG